>JAKTZD010000037.1:0-148093 GCA_030564765.1 Saccharomycopsis sp. NRRL Y-5750 | reverse complement strand
CCGAACAAAAGGAAATTTTTCTGCATTGAATGCCCGTGTAGCAGTTGCAAACTTAACAGAAAAGCTTATCAATCCTATAAACCAGACCATTACAGAAGCAACAAGAACCAGAAGTTGAATGCGTTAGTTATAGGTGAAGAAGCAGTATTTGAAGCCGTCGCAGAATGCCCGTATAACATGACAATCACAAACTCATGTGAAGAACCCCAAATTGAGTACGAAGAAGAAAACGAAATTTTCTTCCTAGAAGAAGAAGACAGTTTAGACTTAGAGGAGTTCACAGTGAATATTGAGGATATGAGTACAACAGAACAAGATTCAAAAGAATTTTACTTCTTAGGAAATGACGAACATGTTTTCTACAGCCCTGAATCTGCAAAAGAGATCCTTATGGATTCCGGAGCTTCCTCAAACTTCATCTTCGACGCCGGATTAAAAATGTCCAACGTTAAGATATTGCATACTGAGAAAATCAAACCAGTTACTATTAACTGTGCGTATAACAAACGCAAGGTCGCTGATACAAAATACACCATTGAAGTCCACTTTAATGAGACTAGCAAATACATTGCAGAATTTTTGTTTATTCCACCGTATAAGTCACATGGGTGAAACTTATTTCTTTGTAATAACTCACACTATAAGCCCTGTCTTTATCGGGGCTAACGTCGTCATCACCGCTGAATACATTCCTTGTTTAGCAACCTCTTACTTCTCACTAATCGCTAACTTTGCCTATTGCTATGATTGGCTTTTCTGCAGAGTGAAATGCTTCATTCAATCAGATCTTATGCGCCAGGGACGCGTGAAATTGCTGCTGCTACTATTGTTACGGCTGCCGCTGATTGCTTGAAGATGCTGCTGCTGGCATTTACTGGGTTTACCGCAGGAGTGGTTAATCTGCGGTAATAGCTACAAACAATAGCACATTTAAGTAGTATACTAGTACAGCTGTATTCTAAGGCACCGTCGATCATTTTGCATGTTACCTCTCTGTGGATGGGTAGGCAGCCAATATAATACACCTGAACACCTATGCGGAAAAAATCGGGACCACTGTAGAGCGAGCGGACCAGAAACCACGCAGGAGCTCATAAAATTTAAGCGCTTCAATATACAAACGTAGTGTGGCGTCCTGTGGTGCACTGCAATTTTAAAAAAAAAAGCACAAATTTTTCGAGGAACAGCAGCACCAACCATGCTGCCTGTTGCCTCGAAGCTACATGTACTTCAGATTGCATTGAGCTACGTTGAGCATTTATTACCATCAAAATGATCCGCTTCTGTGAACATCTCGTCTGTAGTAGAAAGTGCATTGGAACCACCGGTGGCTTGTCTTTCTTTCCGTAGAAGTGTTCCTGATGTATGATTAAAAAAAATCATAAAAAATCAGAGCATTCTGGTTTTCTCGTTCTCGCCAAACAATCCCTAATCTTTTTTTGTTAATTATTTATCACCTTGTTCATTTCCTTCATCAGGTCATTCATTTTTTTTTCTTGCTTCTTCTTTCTTTTATCCCATAACAGGATTCCCGATACTCCACTGTTGATGCTTCCAGTGCATTTTCATATACATACATCAACCGTGCTTGCACCCACCTCGCGCCATTGTCTCGTATAATCTAGTTGAAACACCGGAGACAGCGAGACCTCGAAACCGTCCTGCCTCCATCAGCCTATCCTCTTGTCAAAGCTGCTGCTCGCGACCGCCATCTGCTTGCCCCATCGACTGCTGATCGCCGCTGCATCTGCTGTTCAGCCCACTCTTTCTGCAGCTGCTGCTATAAGCTTCCCCTTCCCAATTAAGATTTGTGCTTCTCGCAGAAAACAAAAGAAATTTTGTTTAGATTTTCTCACTTGCTTGAAACTGCTTCATCCGGGTTTTGTTTTTCCTAGTACCAAAATATTCGCACTGTAAGACCTTCTGACCGCCAAAAACACACTTAAATTTGCTTCATCTTGAAAAACCACCAAATCTAAATTTTCTATAATAAAATCTCCAAGCACAAAGAAATAAAACAAAAACAACAAACGAAAAATTTTACTGTTCCCAGCTCTTTTCCTCGTGTTTACGTCCATCAGCCTTGTATCTGCAAACTGGACGTGCTTCCCTCCGCAGCTACTCACCACACGCCTTGTCGCTTTTCTTTCTGTTTTTCAACCATGTCTGCCGCTAATCAGGGTTCATATTCCTACGATCAGTCGCAGGCAACTGACTCGACGCAGGCCCAGCATCAATCTGCAGCTCAGCAACAGCAGCAGCAAACAAACGCCCAGCACCAGGCCCAGCTGGCCTACTACTACTCCCCTCCACAACGCGCCTATGGGTACTCCTACGACAACAACTCTGCGGCTGCACAGGTTGCATACAACTACCCAAACCAGTTTTACCAGACGATGAACCAATCGCAGGCGCAGCCTGCTGCAGCTGCAGCTGCAGCTGCAGGCTACCAATATGCAAACACTGCAGCAACCAACACCACGGGGACCTCTGCCGCGGGGGCCGACTCCAATGTACCCGTCAAAAGCGAGGATGCTGCAGTCAAACGCACCTCGGCATCTCAGCAGAAAAACCCGGCTGCAGGGTCAAGCGCCGCAGGTGCGTCCAGCTCCCAGGCTGTACAGGCTGCTGCGCACCAGCAGCAACTTGTAGCTGCGGCGCAGTCGGTTGTTCCTCCGCAAGGCGCCATCCAATACCAGCCTTACACACAGATGATGGCTGCAAATCCCGCTGCCGCTGCCGCCGCCGCCGCCCAGGCTGCGGCAAGCTGGGGATTTTCGCACGGCTTAGTGAACCAGACCCCAGCCAAGCCACGCATGACCACCACCTACTGGGAGGACGAAAACACCGTGTGCTACCAGGTTGAAGCCCGGGGCATCTCGGTGTCCAGACGGGAGGACACCAACTTTATCAACGGGACAAAGCTCTTGAACGTGACGGGAATGACCCGCGGACGCAGGGACGGAATTCTCAAAACCGAAAAGGCCAGATACGTGGTCAAGATCGGGGCAATGAACTTGAAGGGGGTGTGGATCCCCTTTGAGAGGGCCCTCGAGTTGGCAAGAAACGAGGGCATCTCTGAGCAGTTGTTTCCGCTCTTTGTCAAGGACATCAAGAACTACTTTCTCAATGCAGGCGGGAATCCCTCCATGATGCCGCATGCCGGCGTTGCCCAAGGGATTCCCGGACAGGCGCAGGCTTTTGCCGGATATGCGTTCCCCACCCCTGCAATTGCCGCCAGTGCAGCGGCTGCTGCTGCGGCTGCCCAGGCCCAGGCGGCAGCCCATGCAGGGGCCCCCCAGACGGCAACCGAAAGGACCGAAGGCGTATCCGATACCTCTGCAGCCCAACAGCAGGCTGCTGCAGTGTACCAGCCATACCCGCAGTACAACTACGGGTACAACAACCAATACGGATACACGGTGAACGGAAACAACCAGCAGTATCTTATGTATAATGCCTATCAGCAGAGCGGCTTGCCGCAGGCCCAGCAGGCCCAGCAGGCCCAGCAGGGTCAGCAGGGGCAGCAGCAGGGGCAGGCACAGGCGCAGTCTAATCAGCAGCAGGGACAGCAGCAGGTTTCGCAGAATCAGGACCCGCAGGCCAACCAGGGCCAGTTGGTGCATCTGCAGCAACAGGCGTCCAACGAGGCTGAAGACAAGAAGCTTCAGCGCGGTAGAAAGTAGTCCAGCGCACCTGTAAGGTGAGAGTGAATATAGTTTATTTATATATCTTTTGTATTTGTATTGATTTAGATTGTGTGCAATCCATGCGTGTTTTTTTTTTGGCGTGATGTGTCTGGGCAAATGTTTTGGCATTCATATTCGGCAGTAATCCGTTCGCCTTGGACAGTGTATTTTCAGCAGTAATCCGTTTGCCTTTGGCAGAATTTCTATGGCACCTAGATTCAAAAGTGATATGTTTGCCTTTGGCAGAATATTCACAGCCCTACATTCGACAGTAATACCTTTGGCAGAAACTCTATAGTACCTACATTCAGAAGTAGTATATCTCTGGCACAATATTCACAGCACCTACATCCTTCGACAGTGTATTCATCTGTATTCCGTTTGGCTTGCATTACGCGGTGTATACAAAGTGTGGAGAACTGCATCGATCTGTCAAAAAATAAGCACCAAGAAGTAGTCTTCTGCACTGCACTGCCATGCTAGTCTCATGTTGGTTTCCGCAGACCTACAGATATGTGCAATTCAGTAATATCCTGCTACGCGGCCTTCGGCACCTTTATGCCAGTTTTTTTTTTTTCTTTATCTTTTTTTTCGCCATTTCGAGAACAGCACAGCTACTTGCCTTACTGTACTTACCGGTGTGCATTAACAATGCTTTACCAGTTTTTCTTTCTCAACGATGTTGGGAACTGGATTACGACATGAAGCTGCAGTAGTGCAGCCCCTCTTTTGGTCCGTTTTTCTCCGTAGCTTACACTACAGCTTGCAACTTATTACCTGCAATTATCTCACGTTCCTGGCTATGAAAAATGCAAGACAAAATTGACCATTACCAATCTTCTTCGCAGCTAGATCATAACACAATGAAAAAATAAATCGACTCAGTAGGAAGGCAACATGTTTCCTCTTCTTAGTAGTTAAACTCAGAGATTGTTCACACTAGTTTATTCATCATCGCCAATTTATTTACATATAAATTTCCGGGCACTTTTACAAGAAAACCCTCTGGCTGGACTCGATCTCGCGAGTCCATCCATCATCTGCATTTTTGGCGCAAGTAAGTTAAACTACTGGGCTATCAATGAGATTTCAGTTTTTGAGCCGCAGCAGAATATGGTGCAGGAAAACACTGATTTCAAAACGACCGCTCGCATAAGCGAGATTAGGGAGCTAGTCATTTGGGTTAGTTTTATAGTCTAATGTATAAAGTAATAGTTTTGTTGTGAAATGTAAAAAATGTCAAAATCAAGGACACCACTCTATTTTGGCCAGCTGAGTTGTTACCAATGTATGATAAGTGTTGTAACATTGTAATTCTCTTTTGAGAGTTTGAAGGCGACGATGTTCTCCGTGTATGTATCACCATCTGATAACTTTCTCACCAATAATCAGGACCTTGTCATTCATTGTATGCTCAAAAGTTCTGAATTCTGAATTCTTTCAGGCAATCACAGTTAGTACAGCAGCAAGCTCAGGGGCGCGGCTAGGTCTCAAGCGAGACAAAAGTGGCGGGTCGTAATCGTATCGCTCACTCTTAGCAGGCTGCCAGAGAAATAGACTCCTTTTAGTTCGCAGTGGACGTCTAACCATGCACATGAATGTTGATTGTATTTCCCCTGATAAGGAAGAGAGTCTGGGTATTGTCTAACTGTTGATACTGCAAAACAAGTTGCGCCTACGAATATCAAAGTCCAGCCCTGATAAAGCACTTTTCAGGTACCATTAAAGGTCAAAGTTTTTATAGAGTCTTGGCTGATTAGATAGTTAAGACGATCCATCTTCTGTTCTGCCTCAGGGGTGTACTCTTAGGTCAGGGAGACTACAATTGTTTTCCAGCCTTTAAATGTGAAGGTGCCGGTTATTAATCCAGAGCCTATCTTCAATGATACCGCCATTGTTTTTGAACGTCTTCAAGTAAAGCTCTTGGCCGATTCTAGCTTTTTTGGTTTCATTGTAAATATCGTAATAAGCAATTTTTGGAAGAACTTTGACCAATGATTAGCCTCTCACTCCTGGTTCTACATATTTATCAACTCTGATCAGAAAAGATGAATTTTGCTGTCTGCTTGGATACCCGACTTACATCTGTGTAACTCACATTATATCTAGTAACCTATAGCATGTGGAGATACTCGATTTTTGTGACCTTTCAATGGAAACTTCCTGGGTTGTCTAAGGTTGTATAATCCAGGTCAAAGCACCACTAATGGGTCATTATCCAACTAAAGCTGCATTTCAATGACAACTTCACCATTTGAGTGGCTGCTTACTCATAAGCCGCGAATCCTTTAAGCATGAGAACATCAAAGAGGAAGAAGAACCTGGCTAAATCTACTGATAATTAAAAAAACACAGCGGTGCAGCTAGCTGCACGCACACTATCGCATTTTAGGAAGCTTATCGCATTGGCTTAGGGGATTTCTTCTCTCGTGAGGATCGGTGTCATATCAACAATGTCACCTCATAGGAAATCATTTAGATGGCATAAAATGCCGTTTCTCAAAATTGGTCTACATTCTACCATATAACTCAACATTCACAATTCTGAATATATTGTAGGCTAGCAAGTGAATAAACATTCAATGAGCCACGAAGGATGCCAAGTGTAGATCGGAAAGAAGCAAACTTTCATCCTCCGCAGGTATAGAGCGATTATCTTTTAGCAAAGATGACTAGAAAGTCAGTGAGTCACGAAGGCTATCAAAGGTAGATCGATAAGAACCGACAGTTCGTCCTCTGGCCAGTATATAATCTTGACCTGTCCATCTTTGGTCTGTCTTTCCTTTCTATCGAGTTCCTCACCAGCAAATTCCAACAACTCGTTTGAGTATTTATTTGGAACCGAAGGGATTGTCCCTATAGTTATATGTGGGTAATTATTAGCACACCCTACTTTTGCTTCGCCGTTATTCTTGACCTCGAGAATCTTGATATGCAACGCCACGGCTTTATCGTCCCACACTAGGGCCTGGAGCTTGATATCAAACCTAATGTCCCCGATCTGGAATTTGGAGCCTACTGGCGGACTCTGTGCCGCGAACTGTTCTTTTGCAAGTTTATTGTAGGTATTTTGGAGTTCCTTGTGCGTTCTTCTTTGGCTGCAATGGAAGAGCGTGGAATGGAAAGCAGGTAAGACTCTCGAATTAGCCTTCAAAGTCCAGTAAAGAGAATCATCGCTGCCAGTCTTTTGAAGGAGATCCTCGATCTTGCTCAAAATCAACGGCCCTGGAATATTGATGCCAAAATATTCGGGACGAGTGTCTCTTTTCTTGGCTTGCGGTTGATGCTTATCTTTGGCACCCGCAGACTTTTGAGGCTTCTTTTTACCAAAGGATTTCACAAACAAAGGCTTATAATCTAGAGCTGTCAAGAAGGCAGCTTTTATCTCTTCCTTGGAAGGCAAGTTTTTCCCTTTGAAGATTTCAGGATACTTTTTGCTTAGCGAATAGATAACCTTCTCCGTGTTTCGCAAAGACGAGTCCTCCTGGAATATGTTCAAATTGATTATGAGGTCAAACGACCGATCAGGCTCCTTTGTAGAGTCACAGGCCTGGAATCTTTTGATGAAGCCCTTCATGATCCACTCGGCCTCTGAAATGTCGTCTTGGCTGGAAATCTTGATCGACTGATGATTGTCGCCGCGATCCACGATTCTCTTGTGTGTCACATCCCAAAGCTTATCCATCTCGTCGCGGCTTTTGCCTTTGGCCACGAAGTTGAGGCACACAAACTTGAGGTTGTATTTCACCTTTTTCCCGTTGACATACTGGCCATCATTGACCAAGTGCTTGGTCTTCAATTCCTTCATTGTGGTGATCAAGTCCTTCCGTTCCCTGAACATGTGGTTGTTTCTGTCCATGATTATCACGTTGTTCTGGTCCATCACCTGCTGCATATGTTTCTCATCGATAAGCTCTCTCTCTTTGTTGAGTTTTGGAAGCTCCACCGTCTCGTAGTTGCGAGGATTGGAAAGGAAAATCTCCACCTCTCGGTTCAATCTGTCCTGGTTCAACTCTTCGGTCTCCCCGCTGAGGAAGCGCAAAGCCTTGACGATGAACATCTTTTTTATTTTGCTGTTGTTCTGTATGTCATCGGACTGGATGTGTCCCCATTCAGGGAACAAGTTCTTCAAGGTGAGGGCAACAGTGGTTTTTCCACACCCAATCGTGGCGATTGGAATCAAGACAAACTTGTTGACAACCAACGTGTCTTCGTCGACGGCTTGCGCCGTTTTTGCTTCTTCTGGGTCGCGCGACTCCTCCAAAAGAGAGATTTTTGACAACGAGGCAATAATGTCGTCAATCTCGCCCTCAGACACCACGCAGCTTTCGTTTTCCTTGTTGTAGTACTTCTTGTCCATGTCCTGGGTGATTTCGTATCCGCATTTCCCTACATGCTTCAAGTACAAGTCCCTGAGATGGATGATCCCGTGATTCTGTTTGTAGTAAGCTTTGATGATGTCGTGCTGATTGATGATCGGCTCGACAAACGACAAATAGTCCAAAGTTGCCGGGTTGTATCTCTTGAAAACACTTTGCACGTGCTCCTCGTCGCTATCAATGGACCCGTATTTGATCAACTGTTTGGTTGCCTCGCGCCATTCTCTGTACATCAAGTAAGGCTGTTCAAACTTGAACTTCCAAAAGAAGTCTTCTTTTTCCTTATTAGGGCCCGTGGTGAAGCATCTTATCACAAATCCCTCGATCTCTTCGTCCTTGTACATCCCCTTGATGGCACAATTCTCCAAAAAGGCAAACATCTCGTCAAAGTTGTCGGAAACAAAATAGTCGGTCCGCTTGAACCCAAACTCCTTGGAAAACTCGTCAACATACTCAAAAGGCAAAGTCGTGAATTTGGGGATATTGAGGTTCAACCCGTGCAAATATAGCCCTGCTGCTTCTTTGGAATATTTGAGCACATGCTCTTCGAACTCGTCGTCGCAGTACTCGGCAACCGCAGTCAACTTTAGTTTGTAAAGCAATCTGCCAAAAGTGGCAAGATCACAGCCACAAGCCTTCAATTGTCTTTCGAGAATCATTTTACCCTGGAGAGCGTGGTTTTTTGTCGTCAGCTGCTCCCCATCTTCTCTATAGCCGGTGCTATGTTTAGAGCACACCAACACCGTCCCGTCCTCCAAACCGGAAATGAAGATGATACATCCATTAGTCTTCACCGTGACCGAATAGGGACCGGTGGTGTTCTTTCTCAAAGAGTCGACTTTCGTAGCATTCACTTCATTGATGTTGAAAAATTTATCGTATCCACGAGCCACGATTTTGTTGTCGTCCATAGTGAAAAGACCTCTGGCATTGGTTGGCAAGCGAATTGCGTCTTTCCCATAGTCCCATTCGTTGAACTTCCACGAGGACACTGTCAAATCATCGCGGTCGAAAACTTTGTAGTCGTTCTTCTTCCCTTTGCCGTGTTTCTTCACTCCAAGTGACTTGTTCAACTCTTTGAAAAAGGACGTGAGATCCTGGTCAAAATCAATTTTGCCGATGTAATTCTCAAACTTGTTCACATCAAGCATTTTGAAGTGGCTCTTATGCTGTTAGTTCTGCCTTGGTGCTCAGCTAAAAAGGATGATCCGGTAAACAGAGCTATTTCCCAACATTAAATAACATTTTAAATGAATGAAATTTTTTTTCACCCACTTTTTTTAAGATCTCATCATCAAAAACGAGGAAGGTTGAATCATCCCATCCAGATGATACATCAGATACGGGTTGAGAGGATTACAATTAAGTCATTTGAGGTGTATCGTTGCAATAGCGGTCAGCCAAAAAAAAACATGATCAGATCTTGTGCAAAAGCCGTCAGCCATAAACATGTCTTCAGCAATAGCCGTCAGCCATAAATATTATGTCCCTCCTTTACGTCCATCTTTCATGTTCTAGACCTGCAACATTCAGCACAACTAAAGGAACACCTCGCATATACACACTGCAAATTGAAGCATTGGCAAGCCCTCTACTGTATAGATAGTCAATAAAGTATTAGAACCTCGTAAACTATACAAAACTCGCTTGATATTACAACTACCTTCTCTCGCAAACGCCTGCTGCCGCAAGTTTTAACGTTTCACGAAGTTATTACGCTATATAAATATTTGTAATCTTGTGATTATCATATATTAATCTTTGATAAAATAAAGAGACATCAGATATAAACTATATCACCCTCCGATTGATTTCGCTTAAGCAGAGTTGGAGTTCATCTTTCTTTTACCGTTGGTCAAAGTGACGTTAACGAAACGCTTGGTGTACAATAAACGCTTGTAAGCTCTTCCTTTAGGTTTCTTCTTGGCATCAGGTTGCTTGTCAACCTTTGGAGTTTGAGATTTAACTTTACCAGCACGAGCTAAGGATCCGTGAACTTTACCCTATAAAAGTGTGTTAGTGAAAATGCTTGTTGAGTGGTTTTTGCGCGATTGATTGAAGGCAGTCGGTGCTTGAAGGACTGACCAGATAGTGATAAGTTGGTGATATTATCTGCTATGGTTATATCCCATGTTAAATAACGCCTTCTAGCTGAAAAATATGCAAAGTATTGAGTGAGAACTTTGTTGAGCACATTATCTGACTAATCATAGGCCAAGCCTCATTTTTTAGCCATTGAATTGCTGATTATCATGTTCAATGTGTAGCTTGGTTGGTGGCCATATAAATGATAATGAGTACATGTCGTTGGAATACATTATTTGGAATACTGTCCCCGTTCTAAGATAGCTTTTGCATGTTTTGACAGTGATTGAGGTTCTCTTTGTCCGTTTCTTTTTTGATCCCTTATCCCCGAACTGGTTTTCAATTCTTGCAATAATTACCGCCTCCAGTTCAGTCCTGCCCACTTATTGCACTTCATTCTTATTCGCATTCGTGCTTGGAGTCGAACATACCATTTTGAATTATTTGTTGATGAGTGTTATTTGATATGGTGTGTGTATTAACTACCTCTATGATAATAACATTAAGAAGAATATCATAAAACTTTTCTCTAAAAAAAATTTTTAATTTCTGTTTTTTTCCTCCTTTGGTGAAATCTCAGGAAATCGTTGCAAAATCTCGCGAAAATTTTCCTTGCGGTTCTTAGATAAAAAAAGAAAAGCAGTAGGGGTTGTGTGCCCGGGACGAGCCTTGTAGTACAGGGCTAATTTTCTCAGCAGTGAAAGGCGAAAAAACGGAACATGAGGGTAATCTAAAACATGCTGTCACCAAACACGTGCGGGTGTCAAGGGCTTTTTGGAAGTCTGATTCCAGATTTTCTTTTCTGTTCTATTCACCTATTTTCTTTAGTCACCTATTTTCTTCAGTATTCTAGTCACCAATTTTCAATATTCTATTCATGTGTTATCAGCTGTTCTTCTATTCTATTGCATTCTTCTGTGTACTGATCGTTTCTTTTCCTACTCATTAAGCGTATGTTAGTAGGCAGCTCTTGGAAAATCACGTAGCCAAGATATTTTCGGCGTTTGCATAGCCTACAATCCGTAGAGAGTTCCGGGAGCTTTCAGTTAACGACCCGCGTTGTTGGAACACACGCGCTCGTGAAGCCAGACTAAGCAGTGAATGTATGTGACTCTGGTAGTTGTTGATTATTATCGCCTACACTGGGTATTCATTGCTGCATGGAATGCACGTTCTAGTTACTTTGATGTCTTGTTTGTAAGATTTTTGTATCACTTGTTGAACACCTGCATGGTGATGATCAACAATTTATTTAGAATGTTATTTGTATGTTATAATCATGCAAATTCCTCATACATTATCTGCACTTTCGCCATACTATAATCATCACCGACGCCATGCTCATCATACAAGAAGAATAGACCTACATGGTGTGGACGACACCTCCGCTGTACTACATCACCAAGCAAGAGAAACAGATCCACCTCCGCTATATTAATTATCATACAAGAAAAAGATTCACTCCTTCGCTGTACCATTATCGTGTGAGAATATATTATGCACCTTCGCTGTTTCATAATCATGAAGAATGAGTTGACTAATATATGAAGTAATCACATTTTAGTAGAACATTTATTAGATATATTTTTTATTATTCACTATAAATATTTTGTTTATTCGTCCGGGATATAGAACAGGGACGACTCGCATTAGCGGAGAGTATGTAGCGACTGAGCTACACAGAATGTTTTGTAATTGTATGTAGTTAGAAACAGTAATCCTCAATATATCCAAGGGTGTCAAAGTTGAGGATAATCTTGCCTGCCAAGTGTGTCCAACGGTATTGGAATTGATAAGATTCATGTTGAAATTTGGGGCGTCTGCCTTTCATGTCCCCCAATTACATTTTGGCCGCCAAGCTGGACAATTTGGCCTCCATTCGGTTCTCTATGAGGCACTGGGCCATATCCAGATGGCCGGTAGGTGCCAAGGACACCCGTTTATAGTGATGTTGGCGTCAGCGCCTTGGAAGTGTCATCACCTTGCATACACCATTCCAGCCTGCCCTGGAGCAGGCAGGATGTTGAAGCGCGGCTTGGACTATATGCTGTTGTTGTTGCTTTTGGCAAGCTGATTTTGCAATTTCTGGTTGGCAAGTTGATTTTGCTATTGCTGGTTGGCAAGCTGACTCTGCTAGTGAATCTGCTGCTGGTTGGCAATCTGCTAGTGAATCTGCTGCTGGTTGGAAATCTGCTGGTGAATTTGCAGCTAAAAGTCGTCTTTGGTCCGCAAGTCTGCTGCGGAGGAGCTGTAATGGACATTCAGCATGCTATTGTTGGCAAAAGCGGAGATTGCAACCAGAATTGGAGTTCGAGGTCGATTGGACGCTACAGAAGGGCGGTTTATTTTGACGACACCTCCGCTATACCATAATCATCATATTCCCATCAAACTGCTCTTATGTCACCCATACTACAATCATTGATTCACTTCGTATTACAAGACAAGACTCCTTCGACATGTGACTATCATATGTAGACCACCATCATCAAGCAGAAATATATATCCACCTCCGTTGTACCATAATCATTAAGAAAATCCTCCGCTGTACCATCAAGTAAAAAAGAAATTCTCCGCCATACCACCATCAAGTAAAAAAGAAATCCTTCGCCATACTATCATCATATGGACTCCATCAAACAAAAACTATATCCAATCCAACACCACCATAGGCAAAATCCTCCGCCATAAAACAATTATCTACATCCATCATACTATAATATCTTTATTGCTTTGTATTTACAAGAAAAGTCTATATACTCGTCCAAAGCCAACTTCAGCCTATATATCTACTTCCTCGGCTAGTTCTTTGTCTCCTCCTTCTCCGCAGACTCCTGTACAACTTCTCAACGCCTCCATCGATTCAAATTCTCTCAATCGATGTCCTTTCATAAGTATCTCTGCACCGTGTGCTACAATCATTTATTCACGCTTCGTATTACAAGACAAGACTCCTCCCTCATCTGACTATCATTTGTAGATAAATAATATATCCACCTCCAATACCACCATAGGCAAAAAAAAATCTTCCGCCATACCACCATCATATGGACTCCATCAAACAAAAAATATATCCAATCCAATACCACCAGGCAAAAATCCTCCGCCATAAAACAATTATCCTACGTCCATCGTACCATGATGAAGGAAATCCTCCGCCATACCACCACCATCAAGTAAAAAAGAAATCCTCCGCCATACTATTATCATATGGACTCCTCTTACATACTTCATACATCAAACAAAAAATATATCCAACTACCACCATAGGCAAAAAAAAAATCCTCCGCCATACTATTATCATATGGACTCCTCTTACATACTTCATACATCAAACAGCCATACAAAAATTATCCTACATCCAGCATACTATAATATCTTTATTGCTTTGTATTTACAAGAAAAGTCTATATACTCATCCAAAGCCAACTGCAGCCTATATATCTACTTCCTCGGCTAGTTCTTTGGCTCCTCTCCCTTCTCAGCAGACTCCTTGTACAACTTGCTGAACACCTCCATCGAGTCCTTTGTCAACTCCTCCGTCTTGGCCTTCAAGTCCTGCGAGTCAACCTCCTCGCCGCTCTGCGCTCTGGCCACCAACTCTCTGATAGCTCCAATCTTCTCCTTCAAGGCCTTCACCTCAGCGGACTCCATGTCCAACTTCTCCTTGAACTCGTTCAACGACTTCTCCGTGTCGTTGACTCTCTGGTCCGCGCTGTTGGCAATCTCAATGGCCTCCTTTCTGGCCTTGTCCTGGTCCTTGAACTTCTCCGCGTCGTTGACCATCTTCTCGATTTCCGCCTCCGAAAGACCGGACGAGCCGGCCACCGTGATGGACGCGTCCTTGTTGGAGGCCTTGTCGCGCGCGGAAACGTTGATGATTCCGTCCGCGTCGATGTCGAAGCTGACCTCGATTTGCGGCACGCCCTTAGGTGCAGGCGGAATGCCCGAAAGCGTGAAGTTTCCAATCAACTTGTTGTCTCTGACCAACTCTCTCTCGCCCTGGAAAACACGGATCTCGACAGAGGTCTGCCCCTCGGCGGCGGTGGAGAAGATCTGCGACTTCTTGGTAGGAATCGTGGTGTTTCTAGGGATCAAACGCGTGAAAACCCCGCCCAACGTCTCAATTCCGAGCGACAACGGAGTCACGTCCAAAAGCAACACGTCCGTGACCTCGCCGGCCAAAACCGCGCCCTGGATGGCCGCACCGATGGCCACGGCCTCGTCCGGGTTGACCGCCTTCGAAGGCTCCTTCTTGAAGATCTCCTTGACGGTTTCCACCACCTTTGGCATTCTCGTCATGCCGCCCACCAAAATGACCTCGTTGATGTCCCCGGTGGACAACGAGGCGTCCTTGAGCGCCTTGTTGACTGGCGCAACCGTCTTCTTGATCAATGGGCCCACAAGGTTCTCAAACTGCGCACGGGTGATCTTCAAGTTGATGTGCTTAGGCCCCGAGGCGTCCGCGGTGATGAACGGCAAGTTGACCTCCGTCTGCTTGGTCGACGACAACTCGATCTTGGCCTTCTCCGAGGCCTCGCGGATTCTCTGGATGGCCATGCGGTCCTTCTGGAGGTCGATGCCGCTCTCCTTCTTGAACTCCTCGACAATGTAGCGCACAAGCGCAATGTCAAAGTCCTCCCCGCCGAGATGGGTGTCCCCGTTGGTCGACTTCACCTCAAAGACCCCGTTGTCGATGTCCAAGATCGAAATATCAAAGGTTCCGCCCCCCAAGTCGAACACCGCAACCACCTTGGCGTCAGACTTCTCCAATCCGTACGCAAGGGCCGCTGCGGTTGGCTCGTTCACCACACGCAACACATTGAGGCCCACAATCTGCCCTGCGTTCTTGGTGGCCTGTCTCTGGGCGTCGTTGAAGTATGCCGGAACAGTGACAACCGCATTGTGCACCGGCTTGCCGAGATACGCCTCCGCGGTCTCCTTCATCTTGTTGAGGACAAAACCGCCAATTTGCGCTGGCGAGTACTTTTCCCCGCGGGCCTCCAACCAGGCGTCGCCGTTGGAGTGCTTGACGATCTTGTAAGGCACCTGGTTGATGTCCTTCTGGACCTCTGCGTCGTCAAAACGGCGGCCAATAAGACGCTTGGTGGCGAAAAGCGTGTTTTCGGGGTTCACCACCGCCTGACGTTTGGCCGGAATGCCCACCAAGCGCTCGCCGTCCTTGGTGAAGGCCACCACGGAGGGCGTGGTGCGCGCACCTTCTGCGTTTTCGATGATTTTTGGGACTTTGCCCTCCATCACCGCCACGGCAGAGTTGGTGGTTCCGAGATCGATTCCGATCACCGCGCCCTTGACCTTTTCCGAGTTGAATCTCTTGGCCTGGAGTTGCACAAGTCTTGCGTTTTGTTTGATAGCTCTGGAGTACATTTTGTGGTTGCTGTTGTTGGTGGTGGTGTGGGGTTTGAGGGCAGTGTTGTTGGAAAGTGGCGATTGGAGAACTTATATGGAAAAATGGGCGAAAAAGTGAAATTTGTTGCTGCGGGAAAAATTTTTCATGATTTTGCTTCCAGGAGGTTCTGTGAATTTCGACCGATTATGTAAGCAAGCCTCTCTGCAAGACGCTTACATAAGCGGGCCTTTCCCGCGGAGGGCCTTTTTCCCGCTGAGGGTCTTTTTAATTACAATCCATGTTAATTGGCCGAGGCTCTTGTGAATTGGCCTAGGCCCTTTGTGAATTGGATGTTTTTGCCCCGCGGCCTCCGTGAATTGGATGTTTTTGCCCCGCGGCATCCTTGGGCCTCCCAGGCCCTCTGGAAATGCTATGCTTTTGACAGGCCCTTGCAATGCCATCGCCAGGTAATCGCCAGAGGGCGTTCCAAATAGTGGCTCCTTTTGACAGGATCTTGCAGAGGGCTTCCGAAATGGAATGCTTTTGAAAGCACAGGCCCTTTGGAAACTCGCGACGCACGATTGCAAGCTACAGCTTCCAGAATAGCCGTCAAATGATCTCCAGCGGGTCATTATAACCCCGCATGCCAGTATTCTCGCCTTTTCCCTACTTCTATAGGTAACGACGATCGCAAATCCCAGGTTGAGTATATTTACCATCTACATTTACGCATTCCAACATCGATTCCCTTCTATAAACAACCCTTACAACCAACCTCTGTAACTTCTGGCTATACCTTCTCCCGCTAATACGACTAAACTTCACTGCACTCGTAATCACTGTAATCATCGTAACTATTCTTGTCACAAAACATCGCATAACACAGTAAACTGACACTAACCCTACCTCACGCTTTTCACTTCGATTCACATCCAGCGACCCCTGGCTTTCACCAATATTTCCATTCTATGCTTCATAAAAAACGAGAAGCATTCTTTCAGTGGCAAAAGCATTCTTTCAGTGGCAGAAGCATTCTTTCAGTGGCAGAAGCATTCTTTCAGTGGCAAAAGCATTCTTTCAGTGGCAGTCTCAGTAGTATCATCCCTTTCTTCACCCAAACAATAATTATATATAATATATCTCATCTTATGCTTGGCCATCGTGGCACTCTCCAAATTTCCTATATATAATTGCTTCCTATCTTCACCCAATAAGTACACCTGCAGGCCAGAGTGCCCCTTTTAGCCGTGATCTGATACTCTGTTTCATCAATCGGCTAGGCTGCTACAAAAGCTGCACAAATCAGCTCCGTTTTTGCTCCAATATGATGCACGTGTATTCCAGAACTTCTGCAAAATGCCCTAACCTCTCACGTGCGCCCCTTATGCAATCCCAGACCTACAGGTGATCGTCCTTGCCAAAATGCGGTTCACGAAATGCGGTCCATAGGAAACCCCCTATTGGATTATATCGTCCTAAAAATAGGGCAAACCGGCCCATAGCTGCCCGAAACAACACATCGATCCTGAGACTTGTTGCTGGGCACATCATAACAGGGGTGAACGCCAATCCTGTGAGGTTTGAAAAAGTCGTACTCGATGTGCTTGGTGTAGTTTATTAGTTGTAGGGGATACGGTTTTCCCAGCTTGCAGGGCCTTCGGCTGTACTTGCTTTTCGTAGGTTGCGCAACCCTGCGAGGCCCTACAATTTTCATGGTGCCTGTGTTGGCAAAAATCATAATTGACGTACAAGGCTACTGGCCACTACTCTGTTCTTTCAAGCCTCCGTAAAACGCGCTACAGCGATGCCCTAAGCGTATATTATTGACAGCTGAGTATACCAAAACTTACCTGCATCGTGATCTCGAGCCATAATGTTGCTTTTGCGTCAATCATGCGAGTACAAATAAGCTTAAAAAAAACTCGATACCAATGTAAGATGAGATCACGTGATTTACGCCCCCCAGTCCCGTATTAATGAGCCTGTGCGGAACCAATAAACCCCATTTACGGGACCATACATAGCACATAAAGAGATTTGCCGTTGCAGACTGCTAGAGTCATACTTTGCAGATACTCCCAGCGACCGATTCAAAACAGTAGTATTTCGGACAGCTGACATGTGCGGGCGAACATATGGGCCAGAGGCCTGAAGCAGCTGATCGCCCGAATCCCGGTTCTGCAGGTGTCAGGAAAATGCGCCCCGGTACGAAAAAGGCAAAGCAGCCTAGAGTCAGAAAAGTACAGTACGCGGGGACTAAATCAAAGATTAGAAAGAAATTTATTAATAATAGAAATAAAAACAAAAATTGTAACAAATCAACCCATGCTGGTACTACTTTCATCCTCCTACAATATCGAACAGACCCCGTATTTCCACATACACTTTGATCATATACTATCCATACACCAAGCATACACTTATCACACACTAATCACACACTAATCATACACTAATCACTCAGACCCTTATCAAAAACACCGCTTATCGTCATCTTTCTCATCTCCCTCATCCTTTCTTGTCTTCTCTCTCACCATCCACCCTTCACATCCCCCAATGTCCAAGTCAAAATCGCAGGCCGAGGCCATCGACGGCTACGAAATAGGGCCGGAGATCGGCAAGGGGTCTTTCGCAAACGTCTACAGAGGCCTTGTCGTCAAAAGCCACACCCCGGTGGCCATCAAATCGGTGCTCCGCAGCAAGCTCAAAAACAAAAAGCTCCTCGAGAACTTGGAGATCGAGATCCAGATCCTCAAGGCCCTCCAACACCCGCACATTGTTGCGCTTATCGACTGCAAGAAATCGGCGGCGTACTTCCACCTCATCATGGAGTACTGCTCGCTAGGGGACTTGTCGTACTTCATCAAAAAGCGCAGCCAGCTTGTCAAATCGCACCCCCTCATCAACAATATCCTTGTGAAGTACCCCTCGCCCCCCAACTCCAACGGATTGAACCCTGTGATTGTTGTGCACTTCTTGAAACAGCTTGCAAGCTCGCTTGAGTTTCTCCGCAGCAAAAACTTGGTCCATCGGGACATCAAGCCGCAGAACTTGTTGCTCTGCTACCCCACACACTCGCGAGACGAGTTTGTGGAGCGCAAGTACGTCGGCAACTACGACTTGCCGATTTTGAAGATCGCAGACTTCGGGTTTGCCCGTTTTTTGCCCAACCAGTCTCTTGCAGAGACTTTGTGCGGATCGCCGCTTTACATGGCTCCCGAGATCCTCAGATACGAAAAATACAACGCCAAGGCGGACCTATGGTCTGTGGGGGCCGTGCTCTACGAAATGGCCGTCGGAAAGGCGCCGTTCCGCGCTGCCAACCACGTGGAGTTGCTCAAAAAAATCGAAAACGCCCACGACAACATCTCGTTCCCCCTGGGCTTTTCGGTGGACCCGGACATCAAACGGGTGATTTGCGGGCTCTTGAAGTTCAAGTCTGTGGAGCGGATGAGCTTCAACGAGCTTTTCAACGACCCTCTTGTGCTCAGCGACCTGAGCGAGCTCATAGACGAGGCGCACTCTTTGGACCACTCGTCGATCGATGAAAACTTGTTTATCAGCGAGTATTTGCCTCCGAGCCAGAAGCAGAGGGAGGCGGAGGACGCGGGGAAAATGGCGGACGTTGACCCTGCGGAGGAGAAGCGGCGGATGCTTCGCTTGAAGGAGGAAGAGGCGCAGGCCGCCCAGGCGAGGGCCGCCCAGGCGCAGGCTGAAAGAGCCGCCCAGGCAGAAAGAGCCGCCCAGGAGAGGGCCGCCCAAGAAAAAGCCGCCCAGGAAAAAGCCGCCCAGGCGCAGGCTGAAAGAGCCGCCCAAGAAAAAGCCGCCCAGGAAAAAGCCGCCCAGGAAAAAGCCGCCCAGGAGAGAGCCGCCCACGCAGAAAAAATAGAAAAAGCGGAAAAAGCCGCCCAAAAGGCCGCCCAGTCCCCTCTGCCCCGCCCTGGCCGCCACAGCAAGACCCGCCCAAAGCTGGCATCCACGGGCGAACACACAAGAGCCCCCTGGACCCCCAGCAACCCTACAGACCTCCTCAACGAGCGGGAATACGTCGTGGTCGAGAAAAAGTCCGTGGAAGTCAACGAATTGGCCGACGCGGTGGCCAACATGGGCGTGGGCCCCCCAAACGGCACCGCAACAGCCCCCAGCGGCCTCGGGCTCGTTCCAGGGCCCATGGGCGGCGACCCCCAAGTATATATCCCCAGTAGCAATCCCATGAACCCCCCTGTAGGCGGCGACAGGCGGCGCTCGAGCTCCTCGCAGAAACGGGCCAGCTTTGGCGACCGCAAGTTCTCCATCAGCTTGACCCCGTCCAACGCCTTGTCCAAGGCGCTCATTTTGGCCTCCAGCAAGCTTTTCCGCGGCGCCGCAGGCTACGGCGCGGCTGACCAGCACACCACCGTCACCACCACCCAGGCAAACGCCCTCGGGACCACCATCAGCCCCGGGGGCGCCCATGGCGACCCAGCAGCCCCCCACGAGGCCCCCGCAGCCGCCACGCCGCCCCTGCAGCCCCCTGTAGACCTTGCAAGCCCCTACAACCCCGTCTGGGCCGACGGCAACGAGCTTCTAGGCAACTTGGTCCTCCAGTTGGAGTCCTTGGCCGCCAAAGCGCAGGCGGTCAACACGTTTGCCCAGGTCAAATACTCGCAGTTGGTGCCGTTTCCGCCCTCCTCGTCCTCGGCCATCGACGACAGCGACGACGAGGAGGCCGCGTTGAACGAAATCGAACACTTGCCGCCGTTTGCGGTGAAACCCATCGCAGAGGAGGGCCTTGCGCTCTACATCAAGACGCTTTCGTTGCTTGCAAAGGCCATGGCGGTGATCAGCGACTGGTGGTACGCAAACAACGGGGCGCCGCCGGTGAACATGAACACGTGCGACGCGGCGTTGTCGCAGCGGTTGAACATTCTCGTGCAGGGAATCCGCAACTCGTTCAACGAGAACTTGGACAAGGCGGACTTTATCCGGTTGAAGCTCAACCAGGCCAACGTGGCGCTAGGAACGGGCGGAAACGGCGAGTTTCTGCTGAACAGCTCTGCGGTTGTTGCCGAGAAGTTGATCTTTGACCGCGCCTTGGAGATCTCCAGGAACGCCGCGTGCAACGAGTTGGCCAGCCACGACTTGTACGAGTGCGAGTTGGCCTATTCGACCTCCATCTGGATGTTGGAGGCGATTTTGGACGGCGGGCTGCAGGGCAACGGCAACCCTGCCATGCGGAACCTTTCGGGAAACAGCAATTTCAATTTGGAGGACGAGCTGGCGTTGGACGCTGAGGACCGCGTCATGGTGCAGAAGTTCATAGCAAGCATAGGCAACCGGCTTGCGATCTTGCGCAAGAAGATCGATGTTTTGAACGGAGCCAATCAGCAATGAATGTTTGACAGGGTGTAATTTTCAATAAACAGATGTGAGTTATTTGTTAACATACAATAAACACAATATTTTGAGCACAATACGATAGACACAATGTAGTTTGCCTGGGATTCGAACCGGCTTGCGATCTTGCGCAAGAAGATCGATGCCAATCAGCAATAAATGCTTGACAGGGTGTAATTTTCATTAAACACATGTGATTTATTTGTTAACATACGATACACCCAATATTTTGAACACAATACGATAGACACAATGTAGTTTGCTGGGATTCGAACTGGCTTGCGATCTTGCGCAAGAAGATCGATGTTGCGCAAGAAGATCGATGTTTTGAACGGAGCCAATCAGCAATGAATGTTTGACAGGGTGTAATTTTCAATAAACAGATGTGATTTATTTGTTAACATACAATAAACACAATATTTTGAACACAATACGATAGACACAATGTAGTTTGCTGGGATTGGAACCGGCTTGCGATCTTGCGCAAGAAGATCGATGCTTTGAACGGAGCCAATCAGCAATGAATGTTTGACAGGGTGTAATTTTCAATAAACAGATGTGATTTATTTGTTAACATACAATAAACACAATATTTTGAACACAATACTATAGACACAATACTATAGACACAATACTATAGACACAATGTAGTTTGCTGGGATTCGAACTGGCTTGCGATCTTGCGCAAGAAGATCGATGTTCTGAACGGAGCCAATCAGCAATGAATGTTTGACAGGGTGTAATTTTCAATAAACACAAGTGATTTATCAGTTAACATACTATAAACACAATATTTTGAACACAATACTATAGAGACAATGTAGTTTGCCTGGGATCGAACCCGGGACTCGCTTAGCGAGAGAGTAGGTAGCGGCTGAGCAGCACAGAGTGCTTTGTAGTTGTGGTTAGAAATGGTAATGAAATGGTAATGAAATGGTAATGAAATGGTAATGCTTGATTGAGTCAAAGGTGTTGAAAGATAAATCTAATTTGCCAGCCAAGTGTGGAGAAATGTGACATGGATTGTGCCGCTCCTTTCGATAATGTTGGCATTGTAGCGATTGTCATTAGAGAAGATGTCAACTAAAGAATTGACGGCAGATATTGGTATCACATAATAGAAGGCTTAATTTGCTAAATCGGTAAATACGGTACCTGGACAATGAACGACTAAGAAACCTTTAAGTATCTTCATAAGTTCGTTCTGACCTATAAACAAGATGACCCATTTAACTTCTGAAATGTCACACTTCATCAAGATACTGGAGACGCTCAAAGGATCAAAATGACAATCGTCGCGCCCAAAAGCGTTATAAGTTTACCGTCTACAAGTCAAAATCAATATTATTCAAAAAGCTTGTAACCTATTTATGTAGGCAAATTGGGTACCGTCTTATGAGTACGACCGGTGTTTTACTGGTTTTGACAATTATCAAATGGTCACGTTCAGACAACTTGTTCATAGCGTTGAGCTCAACACCTGCCTTACTCAGTCATCACATCTATTGTTGTTGAAGACAACCTTTTGGACCACTCAACCGCAAAGGAAATGCACCCATTGGTTTACGGCCTTCCTCAGAACAGTTAGTCATAGGAAAGTCCAGAAAATAAATGCGATTGTTAATTTGCACTCCCCAAAAGAGAAACGAATCGCCTCGCCAAAGTCACTACCGTCAGAAGCAACACTCAATTTAATGTCTCCTACAAGCTTGGCTGGCCAATGTATAGTTATTCATGATTTTAAAACCCTCAAAGTTGATAAAAGGTACTATACCTTTCAATCACAAAGAATCTGTGTAGCCCACTCGTTACCTTGAGAGGCTTAGCAAAGCATATAATTACAAAATCTGTGTCGATCCAATATCAAGCTCACAAAGCTTATTGACAAGAAATCGAAAGTCCACGGAGCTGAATGTGAATTTCGTAAATTGAAGCTTTGTGGCTTTGAGATCGTTTTTCACTGCTTCGTCTGAGAGAAACTCGCAATACGTATCGATCAAACTAGACACCAACCGCACACTCCCCGTAGCGTTTTGTGAGCTCAAAATAAGCCGTGTGACAAATTTCAAACTGGCAGCATCCCATGCGGCTTTAGTAGCCGCTGAATGGGCATGATTTTTGCGGAAAAGCTCAAGCAAGTTGCAGAAATCGATGTTGTTTAGCCATTTCAGCCTATCGTTGACCAAAAGCAACTTTATATCCTGGAAACCACGGCGGTGGGGGCTGATTTTGGCGTAGTGGTTCAAAAAAATAGACACCATATAATGGGTGACCTTCAAGTTGTACATTATTAGGCTTTCGCTGACATTTTCACCGGATTGTGTGCTGCGTCGCAAAGAGTCTAACACAATGAGATCATTCCTTGACGCTTCGTTTACTTTTCCATCACTCTCGTCGTATTTTGAAAGCCACTTGAAGATATCTTCTGCCAATTCGATTTCGTTGAGCTTTAGTAAGTTATTGAGAATGGTCGCTGTGAGATTGTTGTCAATCACAAAACCAGGAGTTGTGAGCACCTGTCTCAAAAGGTCTTTGAAATTCCGTAGCTGGTCTGAGTCCAAATAGTAGTTCATGAGAATCAGGCAGGTGTACCGATCGTACGGTATCATATTTAGCTTTGAGGTCTTGTAAATAAGCTCTGCAATTCTTTTTGAATCTTGTTTTTTGATCGCCTGCTTCAACAATATATTCAACGTAGAGCTGTCGACATTTGGCTCGCTATTTATGAGACTGTCGGTCTCGGGGTCTTCAGATACTGCCAAAGCATCACTGAGATAGATCAAATGGTTTCGCTCTTTGATGGTCAACGGCACAGAGCATCGTAATAACTCGTTTAAGATCATTTTGTATTTGTGCACAAGATCGCCTAGACTCCTGGCTTTCAAACTTCGCTGATTTTTCACCATTTTGAGGCAGTCAATCTTCAAGAAAACCGAGACAAAATCCTCCAAATGCTGGGCCTTGATATAATCGACTCCAGGCGATGGTAGGTTTAGATAACATTGGAATAGTTCGTTGAAGGCTTCCAAATCATTCATGGTGTACTCTGTGGTCTTCAAAGGCTTGAAATACTTGAGATTGTTCCCGTATAATGTGCTGAGAAACAACAGATACCGCACCTGGTCAAAACTGCTTTTCATCACTGATTTGGTGATTTTGGACCGTTCTTTCCTTATATCCTGGTGGTTTCGATCCACATTCGAACTGGATAGAAGGATTTCCCTTTTGAGTTTGTGGGTTTCGAATATCAGCCTGTTTTTATTGGCAGAAGCTGGAGATTCTGAACTTGTTGGCAAAAAGTGGTTGATGGCATCGTTGATGGTTGCAAACCGTGGTTTTCCAGAGTATATTCTTTTGAGGTAAACACCCTCGGTGGATTGAGTCACGAGAAGCCGTTTCCAGACTTTAGAGAGTGTTCCATTGTTCATATTTTCATTGTCGGCGTTGATTGGGGCTGGCGAATGGCAGGTGAATGATGTCTGTCTTGTTAGGTTTTGAAAATTCATGATTTTTTTTGGTGGAAAATATTTTGGGTGCAGTTTTTTCATGCAAATACAGGCTCGGAGACTCATCATCTACACTATATTGGATTAGGTTGAATGGGTGCTTGAGTAAGATATGTGAGTAGAGTATGTGGGATTTTATTATGGGACTTATGTTTGGGTATCGGATTTGGGTGTTGAGGGTGAGTATTATGCATGCTTTGCTATGTATTTGAGATCTGTAAGCGTGTGTTAATCATGAGTTTTCTTTTGAGGCTCAATCTTGAGTTTTCTAGTTGAGTCCGTTGTTGTGTTTTGTAGATAGAAGGTTAGTTGGCAAGGTTGTAACATTTTAAACAGCTGTGTAGAGTTTCGGATGCGTTATTGGTCAAAGGTGCAAAAAAATGACGTTACAGACAGGATTCGAACCTGCGCAGGTAAAACCCAATGCCTAACAGCTATCTTGATAGAATAGCAGGGCATCGCCTTAACCACTCGGCCACTGTAACCAAGCACGTGAGGAGGTTGTTTTCAGTCGGTCATGACAGTTAGGACAATACTTGAATATTATTGATCAGCGTATCGATACGGTCATGTCAGTTGGGACAATTTTTGAATATTTTATGATCAACGTATCGATACGCTCATGGTGAGTGTCTAGTTACGCACACACGGGACACATTTGGTAAATCGCCATTAGTTTTAAAAAGACTGCTAGACCGTAGGTTAGGATCAGGAAGTTGCGGTGCTATAGCTGAGTGGTGTATGTGAGTTATTAAGCTGAAAACGGGACTATCAAATGGGACGCCGTTGGAAAGACTTCATAAGTGGGAAAACTTTATGGAATTATAAGTGGAATTGTCAGGGGGACTACCAGTGGGAGTATTTCTCAGAGTATGGATGGTACATATCTATCAGTGAACACATAAGTATGTGATTAATGAATTAAGTGTATTTTTAGGATTTTTCGATTCGAGACACATCAATGCAAATGCCATCAGAAAATACAATAACCACGGCATCTGAGTAGATTGATCTACATATTCATCGCAATGTGAACAGGATAAAATCTTTCAGTGCAAGTACAAATCACATCTATGGAAACAAAATTACTAAACACGTAGAAAAGACACCAGTGCAATTACTATGTAGTTCGCCATGCTAAAATAAAGTCAAAATAAATACCAAACCATTCCATCACTTAAATACATACATACAGTAAGTATCTACATCCCATCACTGTTTAAACAAACCATGTCTAATCAAATACAAATCATGTCTAAAAACAAATCATGTCTAAACACAAATCATGTCCAATAAAACTTTGCACTAGAAACTATCCAGTGCGATTATCTGTATTGTTCGCCATGTTAAAATAGAATCAAAATAAACACCAAACCATACTATCACTTGAATACACACATACAGTACGTATCTACATCCCATCACTATGTAAAAAACCATGTCTAATCAAATACAAATCATGTCTAAATACAAATCATGTCCAATAAAACTTCGCACCAATCCATCCAGTGCAATTACTATGTAGTCCGCCATGTTAAAATAAAATCAAGATGAATACTAAATCATATCCAGTATCCAGAATATCCATCACTTGAATACACATACAGTACGTATCTACATCCCATCACTATGTAAACAAACCTTGTCTAATCAAATACAAATCATGTCCAATAAAACTTCGCACCAATCCATCCAGTGCAATTACTATATAGTTCGCCATGTTAAAATGAAATCAAGATGAACACTAAATCATATCCAGTATCCAGAATATCCATCACTTGAATACACATACAGTACGTGTCTACATCCCACACTGTGTAAACAAACCTTGTCTAATCAAATACAAATCATGTCTAAATACAAATCATGTCCAATATAACTTCGCACCAATCCATCCAGTGCAATTAACTATATAACCCATAACGCAAACGTCCCCAGCTACTTCCGGTTCCCAAAATTCAACACCAACTCGTCGTCCCCCTCGTCCTCGTCGTCTTCGGACATCGCGAAAATGTTCTTTGTGGTAAACTTCCGGTCTGCCCCGCTGGCCAACGACTCGCTGCTGCTGCTGCTGCTCTCGTTTCTGCCTCCAATGAGAAATGTCTTCTTGCTGTTGCTCAACGTGGATCTGCGCGAGCGGGGAGAGGTCTTTTTGTCGTCCTCCGGCGGTCGAGGCGAGTAGTAGTTGAACAACTGGTGCGAGGACGGATTTTCGGCGCTGCTGAGCTTCCGGACAAGCGAGTTGGGCACTGTGACCACCGAGTCGACGAATTTGAGCCCCCCGTAGCCCTCGTCGTCCGCGTCGGTGTTGATGCTGTTTGCGTCGCTGCCAATGATGAATCCGCGGCCGGCGGTTTTGTCCGTGTAGAGCCCAGGGTTAAACTGCATGACGTCCTCGTTGTCGCTGTCCTCGTCCTCCTCCTCGCCGAATTTGGACTCGCTGGTCTTTGCTGCGCCAAGGAAGGACGCGCTGGAGGAGTCCTCGTTGATGGTGGAGAAGGAGGGTGTTTTGCTGGCCCCGAAAAAGCCGAGGCTTTTGTCGAAGTCCTTGTTCTTTTTGCCGTATATTTTTGCGCGGAGGTCGTCCTTGGCGTTGAGGAAGCCGGAGCTTGAGGAAGCAAAGTACTTGGGGTTTGCCTCGAAGATGGCATTGGCATTGGCGTTCCCATTGGACGAGTTGGAAGAGTTATTGGAAAAAGAAGGATTGAAAGACGTCTCCCCACTGTGAAAAAAGCCCGACGTCGTGTACGCCACCATCCGCCCCCCTGAGCGGTTGCTGTTGGACGACAAACACCACAAATCGTCGTCGTAGTCGTTGAGCGACGCATAGCTGGCGTTCATGCGCAACGAGGCCGCAGAGCCGTTTCTACGGGGCTCTGCGATGCCGTTGTTGTAGGCAAAGTCCAAGAAACTGCTGTTGCGCGACTTGGGGCCGATTGCAGAGGGGCTGTGGAGCTCTGCGGCCTCCTGAGGTTTCTTGGCCCCGATGATTGTGCTGAGTTTCCCGGAAACGGGGTTTGTGTGGATAAAGAAGCCGCCCTCGATGCAGGTGTCTGCGATTTGGGGGTTGCTGATGCAGGACCCCACAGAGGAGCGGCGTCCGTTGGGCGATTCAATTCCCTCGGGCCTTTCGTTTTTTGGCATTATTCCCTCGGCTTCTTTTTTTCCGTCGATGCTCTCGTTGCTCCCGCTGGCCGACAAACACGTCAACCAGTCCTTGCCCTTCAAGTTGACCTGCGACCCCGACATCTTGCGGTTTACGCTGGCAATAATCGCGTTTGCGTCCTCCCCGTGGAGATCCGTCAAGGACCGGCTGAAATAGTCGTCCAGGGCGCCCAGTTTGTCCAGGGCGCCGGGGGAAAACGACCGGAGCGACCCGCACGACCCCTGCGGCCGCACATGGTGCACCTGGGGCGGATTGAAGACGATATCCGCGCCGGATGCCGCCTCGTGGATGCTGCTGGCGGCGCTGGCGTTGCGCTTGCCGAAAAGGCCGGAAAAGCCCCGCAGGGCCCCGGGAGAGGCCCCGGGAGACCCCTCCTTGCTGAGATAGCCCCGCAGGGCCCCTGCAGAGCCCCCTGCAGATCCCTCCTTACTATGATAGCCCCGCAGGGCCCCCTCCTTGCCAAAATAGCCCCGCAGAGCCCCCTCCTCCTTTCCGATGTTCAACACCTTCAGAAGCCGCGTTTTCAAAAGACGCCCGATTTCCGTCACCGCGCTGCCCATTTCCTCCCGCGAAACCGCAATTTTCGCCGCGCTGAACGCCGCAGGCGCCCCGCAGCTGAGATACACGTTGTTTTCAAACTTGAAGATGTCCCGGTCCGTGTGCAAGCTCTTGAGCACAAACTGGTGCTCCTTGATCTCCAGAATGTCGATGCGCCGCCCGGGGTCCTTCACAAGGAGCCGCAGCACCAAATCAACCGCCTCGCGGAAGTCCGCCTCGCTCACCGCCGCATTCTGGGCTATTCCAAAGCCCTGGAAGTCTGCGTACGTCGGCACCGCGTATTCCGCGCGGCTGATCTTCTCAAACAACTCAAAGTCGTTTTTCGCGTTGAAGGGGAGCCGCCCAAACAAAAGACAGAAGAGCGTCACCCCTAGGGCCCAGATGTCCACCTTGTGGTTGATGAGCCGTGCGTTGGCCGCCTCAAGCGAGCAGAGCTCCGGCGCATAGAACGCAGGCGTCCCTGCGGTCTTGCAGAGGTCGTATTCCGTGTTGAAGGTCAAGCTGTCGGCAAAAGACACCCCAAAGTCCGATATTTTGACGATGTTGTCTGCGGAAAGCAACAAGTTGGCCGGCTTGATGTCCCGGTGGATAATGCCCTGGAAATGGAGGTATTCGAGGCCCAAAAGCACGTCCTTGAACACCTCGCGGGCCTGCGCAAACGACAACACCGGCCGGAGGCCCGCGGCCTCCTCCTGCCACCGGATCTCGCCCTTTTCAAGGTACTCAAGCACAAGGTATATTTTGCGGAGCTTGTGGTCGTCAATGACCTCGCGGAGCTTCACCACGTTCTCGTGGTTGCACTTCTTCATGATGGCGATCTCCTTGCGGATCTTCATCTCGTTTTCCGACATTTCCGGACCGGCACCGCGCACCCGGCGCCGGCCGGTGCGGTCGAGGATCTTGATCGCCACCTTCTCGCCGGACCGGCGGTCGCAGGCAAGCTTGACCTTTCCGTGCTGCCCGGACCCCAAGTCGCCGATGATCTCGTACGTGTTGAGGATCTTGCGCTTTTTGACCGGGTCGTACTCGAGGGATATGTGCCCGGTCTCGATCACGGGGGACCCGCAGGTCACGTGGGGCGCAGGGGGTGGCGTGCGCATAGCAGGCAGTGTGCAGTCGGCGCTGCGGGCCCGCGCGTGCCCCCGGGGGGTGCCGATGAAGATCCCGCTGGCCTCGGACGAGACCACCCTGCTGTCCGTGGGCGCCTTGAGCGTCCCGCCGGAGTACGGAAGCGGCGACGGCAAGCTGGAGAGCGAGGTGTTGGAGCTGCTGCTGCAGAGGGCCACGGTGGGCGAGGGGCACACCAAGGGGGGTGCAAAATGGTGTCGCTGGGCGTTTGCCTTGGTTATGAGGTTTATTGGTGTATGGTTGGTTGTCTCGCCCACGGGGTTTGCCTTGGTTATGAGGTTTATTGGTGTATGGTTGGTTGTCTCGCCCACGGCGTTTAATGGATGGTTGGTTGTCTCGCCCACGGGGTTTAATTGATGGTTGGCAGCCTCGCTTATTGGGGCATTTACTGGATTTTTGTTTGCCTGGGTTATCGCCGTGGCGGCGTTTATTGTGCTGGCTGTGGGGCGGTTTTGTGTGCGTAGACAGTCTTCAAGGGCGGTCTGGTCTATCATTGTGGAAGTAGGATTTTTGGTTCTAAGTGGTGGGCCATGGATAAGCAAGGAAGGCAGGAAGTCTAGCTAATGGGTATCTATCGAATAAAGGCTGGAAAGTATGGCGCCGGTTGGAAAGTATGGCTGTGGCTGGAGTATGGCTGTGGCTGGAAAGTATGGCTTTGGTTGGAATCGACGAAGTCTGGATGAATATCTATCAAATATCCCAAATGGAAAATATCTGATGTCTGGATAGATATCAAATGCAAATATCAAATGCAAATATCAAATGCAATATCAAGTGCAATATCAAGTGCAAATATCAAATGCAAATATCAAACAGTTGGCGCTTGGCTATGTGTCTGCCTAATCTCTGCAATACCGACAATATATTCTTCCCTACTCTGTACCAAGTATTACTCAACTTTTCAGGCTTGCAATCACTCGCTCAGATGTAGATTTATTCAACTTCATGCGTTTTGCCTGCTTTTCATTATCAGTAGTCTCACTGTATCGCAAGCTCAATTTCCCAAGTCGCTCTGTGTCTACCTATAGGTCCGTGGAAATCTTCACCGTGTAGTCTTAAACCCTCGTCCAAGATGTCTGAAAGCCCTCGCCAGGAAAGATTCTCAAAATGTCTCCGTTTGTTGCCAAATATCGCTCTAGAGTCCGGGCGATGTGAAAATATGCTGGCTGTCGCGATAAGAACTCATAAATACTCCTATCTGTGGGACACAAACCGTATCGACAGGATTGAATATTGCCAATTAATAAATTTTTCTGTCTTTCTGCCGCTAGGTGCGAGTTTCTGTGTGAGCTGCCCTAAAACAAAACAAAAGCGCATTTGGCCCTTATTTTTCCTTGCGTTTGCTGACTTTCCCACGCCCAAAGCAGCCTGCTGGTTGCGAGCTCCGGCCGGAGCGAGTCCCAAATCAGAGGGTTTTGGGGTGACGGTGCTAACTGCAGGCCAACCCGAGGATGTGAGACACATGGACAACAGGTTAGCCACAGTGAAGACTTTTCTGGGAGCTGCGCTGCAGAAACTTAACTGCGGCGGGCTCTGGATTTAGCTTTGCGCCATTGCTTAAGCTTCAATGGAGCAATGTTTCAATTAGCGTGCTTCTTAGTACATAAATTATGTTGTGATTAGACAATGCTGGGACTGGTGGTACAGAGATCAAGGTTCTGATTGCTGGAGTGATTATTGCTGGTGCTGTAGAAAGGGACACTGTAGAGCTGCGAACCTGTAGAGCTGCGAACCTGTGAAGGGAAAGTAGCAGAAATGCCGGGAGAAGACGGGTTTGCTCCATGGGAGGATTGGAAGGATGGTTGAAGCGTGCATAATCGGGAGATCATTGTGAAAATTCTTCACAGAGGTGTCTGTGTTGTCGGGAAATCCAGGTTAGGTTTGTTTGGCAGATATTTGCAGATTCCCGGTTTGGGCTCGCAAAAGAAATGGGAGTAATGAAACAATGAAGAGCGACAAGGTCTGATGGTAGGCAGGTGATAAAAAATTACCACAACCGATCATTGATGAGGGATAATCTGAGGCCGATGTCCTACAATGTAAACTCTACCGAGTCGGAGAAAGAGCTAAAATCAGACAGACGAGAGAGCTACAGCCATAGATGCACAGCAAGCTGGCCAGTGGTCCATCGCATACAAACAGGAGCAAACGCTACAACCAACGATGGAAAATCTGGACGAATACAAGTAAAAGTGTGTAAGGTGATCTTCCAGAGAGCTGCAGTTATTTGATAACACCGCACTGAGATGGTGCAAATCTTGGTCTTAGTATCGCATAAATATTGAGACACATCACTGAAACACATGAGTAACCTAGTCTTAAAAACCGAGTCTAGTACTCTGGTGCAGTGGTCTGAAAAATCCATCACGTATTTATCGATAAGCTTTGCTCAAAAGCAGATGCTCTTTACAGGCATTATTCAGTGCTGACATACCAGACACCATTACAGCTTGGTACATGACGAAAACTGTGATACCTGAAAAGTCTATCAGCTCTTCTCGAGCAATTAGTGGCACCCTTTGCCAGCGGTGTTGTATTGCGGTGTGCGCCATTGCGGCTGATACATGATTTCATCTTACAAAGCTTAACAGTAATTCCCGGGGCAATATGTGCATCCTTTTTGTAGGCAGTGTTCGAGAGGATATTTGTTGGTGTATTTGAGAGTAGCTCGGAGGCAACCAGAAGGAACTCTACACGTATTCAAAAGGGAACCCCGCGTACAGCATTGAATACAAACCTTGCAGCATCTGTAAAGAACTTTGCAGGCAGTAAACAGAGAAACCCTGGCAGGCGGTACTCACATGGACATTTGCGTACAGCATTCGAGCTGAACTTGGCAAAAGTATTCAGAGAAAGCCTTTGCAAACAGTACGACTGGCATGATTACGGCTTTAGTCATGGGAAGCATGAAAAGCGTACAGCAACATCCCGGGCAGTATTCGCAAATTATTCTTTTTACAGATCACTCAAAGGTGATTACACTTCGAAAGCAGTCAGGCTGACATACTAAACCTATACGGCTCTATACATGACGAAGTGAATGATATACTTTGACAAACCTATCTGTATCTTTTCGGGTGGTTTCGCACTTCTCTTCACAGACATTACTGAAACCTGAATACCTCATTTCAGCTCAATGAATGACAAGCGTGCTCGGCCGCCTACCCCTCAAATTGTGCTTTTGAATATGGCTATTTCAATACGACGGCCTTTGTCATCTCACCCGTACTATTCGCATTTCTCATGGCAGGCGCAAGCCATTCTCCCCTCCTACACATCGTTACATGACATAAATGTATCATTCGTGAAATATCTATCTAGTCCCAAGTATGCTATAGTGTTTTCAAAAATCTATACAGGATCTAAGGTCACTAGTTGAGCGTCGAGATAGCAAATTCTCTTGACTTCTGGATCAACAAGGTGTCAGCCAACACCAAAGCGGTCATAGCCTCAACAATAGGCACAGCACGTGGAACAACATTAGGATCGTGTCTACCTCTAGCCTTCAAAACACCGTCTTCTCCATCATAAGAAGCGGTTTCTTGGGCCTGCGAAATAGTGGCAGGAGGCTTGAAAGCAACACTGAAATAGATGTTTTCTCCGTTGGAAATACCTCCCTGGATACCACCAGAGTTGTTGGTCTTAGTTCTGAATCTTCCAGTGGACGCATCCTTGAAGAATGGGTCGTTGTGCTCAGATCCGTACATCTCAGTGCCTTTGAAACCAGAGCCAAGTTCAAACCCTTTGGTAGCAGGAATCGAAAGCATAGCATGAGCCAATAACGCCTCTAACTTGTCAAAGGCTGGTTCACCAAGACCTGCTGGCAAGTTTCTTACCACACAAGTTACAACACCACCAATGGAGTCCTGTTTGTTTTTAGCATCCTCGACAATCTTGGCTGCCTCCTCGGCTATTTTCACGTCTGGGCATCTGATAGGTAGCACGCTGTCCACTTGTTCTCTGGTGATTGTGGACAACAAGTTCTGGAACTCCTTGCTGGTAGGATCGCGGTTGATAGAGGCAGATCCAACCGAGGAAACAAAAGCCACGATTTCAACGTTGTAGGCCTTGGCTAAGAACTTTTCAGCAACTGCACCAGCTGCAACTCTTCCAATTGTTTCTCTAGCACTTGATCTTCCTCCTCCACTGGAAGCCTTGATTCCGTATTTAGCCAAGTAGGTGTAATCGGCGTGCGAAGGTCTAGGGTAAACATCGGTTTCTTTGTAATCTTTAGGTCTGTGGTCTTCGTTCAAAACGATCATTCCAATTGGAGTTCCCAAAGTCTTGCCGTTCTCAGTACCAGATTGGATTGCCACCTTATCCTTCTCGTTTCTTGGGGTCGAAAGCTTCGACTGGCCTGGTCTTCTTCTGGTCAATTGCGGCTGTATATCCTCCTCGGTCAAATCAAGCCCTGGAGGAACCCCATCAACAATACACCCAACCGATCTGCAGTGGGATTCTCCGTAGGTTGTAACACGAAACAAAGTACCAAATGACGACATTTTTATGTATTTGGCTATTAAATATGTCTATTGATTGATTTAAGTATATCTATCCCAATATTTTCCACCATGTGTCTACCTGACTCACTTCAAATGTCACAAGCTGAAATTTTTTTTCACTTTTTCTCAGTTATTGCTTGAAATTCTTTGAATTTTTCACTACTTGAGGAAAGCAATTACTCATCGCTCGCATATTCAGTGTGGAGTCCGTTAGAATTACTTTATGCACTCTAGTGTGCAGGATATTTTCAAAATGTGCATGTGTACGTCTACAGAGGGAGGTAAATGGGGTCTGATGATACAGACAAGTTGAACAGTAGAAAGCAGTGACTTAGTATACAGTATGCTATGAAGGGTGTCTGGATACTGTATTGTATAATGAAGCTTTTGTATTATTTTTTTTTTTGTCGCAAATAATCGTTAGGTAAGAACAACTAGAGGTTAGTTCAAATTGAGGCAACTAAAAAAAAAATGTGAGGCATAGTAGAGGTTGTAGTAGATAAAAATTAATATAAAAACAATCATTGATACTAATGCCAAAATAGTGATAAATAGATTTAGCAGCAGCTTTAGTTTAAGGGACCAGATGTCTGACTAGTGATACGAATCTGATACAGCAAGGACTACTCAAGTGATGCATCCAAAAATAGAACAACTGAAGTCAACAACTACAGCTCTCAATTTGAAATGTGACGGCATCATTGCTGTAACAAAATGGTACTATCAAGCTGATGTTCAATTCACTGATTCATGTTCATTCGATATCGGTCACGTGAATATATGCTCAGCTGACCCTCAAAAAAATCATGGAAACAAATATTTTTCAGCCATCGATGATGTGAACACTAAGATAGACTGCACAGCCTGATGATAATCAATCAGACTACTACATATCAAAACATTCCGTAAAGGAAATACCAACTATGGACGCTGCTATTGAACAGTTGAAAGACTACGCTCTACCATTGAAAGAGTTGGTTTCGCAGCATTTGCCAGACGAATATAACAATGATACCGTGATCTATGTACTTTTCACCACTGTCGCAGTTCTCATAGCGACAACTGTTTTCTTGATCCTTCAGAAAATAATATTTGGCGGAAGCAAAAGCTCTGACGGGAGTTTGGGCACTTCTGGCCATAAATTCGATAGAAAGGCACCTACTTATGTGATCTGCGGGGTGTCGAATGGAGGGAAAACTGCATTGTACGAGTACTTGACCTATTTGAGTGCTACAGGAGAAAAGCCAACCACTTCTGATATCAGCACAAGCACCTCTTTCAAAATCAGTGCCACTAAGAAGTTCAAGTTGCCTTTACCTCTTGATTCCGATGACGAAGAGTCTCATGCCAGAAAACAGTCAAAGTACACTTTGTTAGATGTGCCAGGAACCGAGGGATTAGCTCGTGTTAACTTGGAAGCAACACTCAGAAAATTCCGGAACTTACAGGGAGTGATATATGTGATTGACGGGACGGCAAACACGAGAGATATACCTAAGATTGCCCAGCTATTATTCAACGTGTTGCTTATCACTGAGGCCAAATACGAAGAAAGGGGAGTGGATATCTTGATTGCAATCAATAAGGGTGACAGCTTTGGGGCTAGACCAGACACTCAATTCAAGAAACTTTTGGAGGAAGAAATTGAGAAGATAAAGATCTCGGCATCAAGCGACTTGGTTATGAAAAAAATCGATAAGGAAAAGGACGACGAGCTGAAAGATGCAGAATATGATGATGACGAGGAAGACTCGTCAAACTACGTTACAAAGAAGGACGAGATTATGGATGTCTTTGGTGCGGGGAAGTTCAGATTTGATGAGTTGAAGGGGAACGTGGAGATCAAGGGGGGAAGTGTTTACAAACACAAGGTGGATTCGTGGATCAAATGGTTGAACAGTAGCGTGGATAGATAGAATGCTGTATTACCACACTTGAAAGGTCGTGAACAGAGGCGTTTCAAATAATATGTTTCTAGTTGCATTTAATCATCATGTATGTAGATAGATGAGTAATTTGATGGGCGGTATCGTCCCTAGTACGCAATGCTTCGTAAGACCATAAATTATGACTAAATAAAAGCATGTTGTTATCTCGCAATGTAGATCCCACTATCGAAAGACCATTTTCGAGACCTGGCTGTCTAGGAAGTGCTACAGACTTCACAGCTGAAAGGCCATTGGGCATGGACACGTCATGCATTAACCTTTACGAGAAGAATATGTATCATTGCCCTGATTATCTACAATCTAAACTAATGCTCAAACAGCCAGGCCCAAACGGCAAATAATTCCCCTCTGACATCGGTATTTTGACACAATATCAAGCACTACTTTCCAAAGGGACAACCGACACCTGTCTCTATTTATCCAGAAAACCGTATCTTATCATCTCATCATTTGTAATACTAGAACATTCTACACTACTCCCATAGCCCCAAAGCCCATCACCGGCCCCCTGCATCCATCGCACGAGAGCAAATTACTTGTTCTGTATTTTCCCCTTGTATCGCCAATCTATATACATATCCCCTGCGAACATCCCCCAGACAGGCCCCCAGCTGACATCCCGCTTGGATAAAATCCTATTTGATGACAACACCGCCCCGGGTAACCGCAACGCTGGCCGCTGGCCAAATTCATTGACAAATTTTTTGTTTTTTGTGAATTTTCGATTTTTCTTCCTTTTTTTATGTTGTTTTTATTGAAAGTCGATAATTTTACTAATCGATTCTATTCCTGATTGTACGTCAGTTTCTTTTGCGCCTGTGTTGGAGGAAGACAAAAGGCACATGTTCATTTGATTTCTACTGGGGCTGTTATTCACTTCATGATACTCAACGTCGAGACCGCTTTGTATATATATTAGTAGCCGCAGTCTTCGCATCCGCGTCATCACCGCACAGATAAACAGATAAACACACACCTGAGATATCGGAAAAGGGGGGAGAATCACCATCACTGCCAGCTCATCTTTCCACCAGTATCCAGACATACACTAGCACGCCCTATATCGCCACCCATCACAACCATGGCTGAACAACAGGAACCCGATGTTGACTCCATTGTCAACAGACTCTTGGAGGTCAGAGGCTCCAGACCTGGAAAGCAGGTCCAATTAGCAGAGTCCGAGATCAAGTATCTCTGCACCAAGGCCAGAGAGATCTTCATTCTGCAGCCTATTCTTTTAGAACTCGAGGCTCCAATCAAAGTAAGTATTGCATCTTGTTTGCCCCTGCCTGGCGGCATTGCCTCCGTAGGCGCACTTTTTTTCTGGGCCTTTTTTCTCCCTGCCAGGAAAACGAGTTTTTCGCGTATCGCGCAAAAAAAAGGTGATTTTTGCCTCTTTGACTGAAAATACTAACACACTATAGATATGCGGAGACATCCACGGGCAATACTACGACCTCTTGCGACTATTCGAGTACGGGGGGTTCCCCCCAGAGGCCAACTATCTTTTCTTGGGGGACTACGTCGACAGAGGAAAGCAGTCGCTTGAAACAATATGCTTGCTTTTGGCGTACAAGATAAAGTACCCCGAAAACTTCTTCATCTTGCGAGGAAACCACGAGTGCGCCTCCATCAACAGAATCTACGGGTTCTACGACGAGTGCAAAAGACGCTACAACATCAAGTTGTGGAAAACCTTCACCGACTGCTTCAATTGCCTCCCAATTGCCGCCATCATAGACGAGAAGATCTTCACCATGCACGGCGGGCTTTCGCCGGACTTGAACTCGATGGAGCAGATCAGAAGGGTCATGAGACCCACCGATATCCCCGACGTAGGGTTGTTGTGCGACTTGTTGTGGTCCGACCCGGATAAGGACATAACCGGATGGTCGGAAAACGACCGCGGGGTGTCGTTTACGTTCGGGCCGGATGTAGTTTCGCGGTTCCTCCAAAAGCAGGACATGGACTTGATTTGCAGAGCACACCAGGTCGTGGAGGACGGATACGAGTTTTTCAGCAAAAGACAGTTGGTCACGTTGTTCTCGGCTCCGAATTACTGTGGGGAGTTCGACAACGCGGGGGCCATGATGAGTGTTGACGAGTCGTTGCTCTGTTCGTTCCAAATCTTGAAGCCGGCGGAGAAGAAATCGAAATATACTTATATGAATAATAATTCTAGAAATACTGCCACGCAAAGAAAGTCTAAGAAGGGCGCGAAATAAAATACATGAATCCAATCACATCTTCTCCTTTGTCTTTGAATCTTTTTGAATCTTTTTGTCTCCATGTTGCCGTTATTGTTTCCGAAACCTTTTTCTGTTGATCGTCTTTTTTTAGTATTACTATTTATTAATTATTTATTTTAATCTGACATGTTGAAGCGTATTGTTGGGCACTGTTGCGAGGGTGTCGCCAGCACTGTCACTATCTATATTTCTATTTTTATACTTATATATATGTCTATGACATTAGCCAGATTTTTCTCTATTTCTATTTATACATCTATCATACTAGCCAGATTTCTCTATTTCTACACGTCTATCATGTACTAGCCAGATTTCTCTATTTCTACACGTCTATCATGTACTAGCCAGATTTCTCTTTTTCTATTTATACGTCTATAGTTGCCAGATTTCTACGCCTGTTTTTCGATCCGATCTATACATCAATGTGAAATTTGGCACTTGTTCGATGTAGTATTTTGGAAATCAATGTGCGCATTGGTGTTCAGCGAGAATGCAAGTGTGCAGGATGTCTGCGGTTTGCGCGGGATCCCTCCACCTTTCAGTTTCTGTGTCACAGCCGAAAGCCTAGCTTGATCGTCAACACACTGTCAAATTTCCCACGTTCAGAGAACTAAGCAAAGCAGCTTACTCCCAGTTACTCCCTTTTCCAGCCCTGACATCAAGTAACAGCTCTTCAACTATTCTGATTGGCATACTCTGCCCATGATAAGGTAACTCGATGCCCCTACAGCTTGACGCCCCTTTTCATGATCAGCTTAGCTCAAAACAAGCCCTTGGCATAATAACGTGACCTGAGTGGTCACATTACCGTAAATTCCCACACATTTAGCGGCTGTTTTTAAGAAAAAGTAAAATCCCACCTCATTTGCCTTCAGGGCTAAAAAGTGGGCTAAAAAGGCCGACAAGACGAAGCTGAAATTTTTTCCTGCACCAAAACAGGAGGAAAATTTTTATCAATCGAAAAAAAATGAAAAAGAGAAAAATTTCTTCTTTCATTTCCTATTCAACCTGATATTCATGATTATAGTCTAATCAGCATATATTACCAGATATAACAGAAATCATAACAATAGTCAGACAAGATGGTATGTAGATTCTTTGAATCCTCGAGAGATTGATTGCGGTTTGAAAGGAGTTCGTGGAGATCATGCAAAGTGGGAGATAGTATCAAGTGGAAGACCTTATCACAGTGAAATATCCATGTATCATCATCCAAAACACATTGCGTATCACAAGATGGGAATGTTAGAGTCAGCAGCACAAAAAGTCAACGACGTGGAATGCAAACCGTGCACCTTTTGAATCATCGTCAAAATATCAAGCATGGGTCAAAATATTAAGCATTGGTCAAAATATCAAGCATGGGTCAAAATAAAGAGTCAAAGAATAATGAAACAACCCAACATTTTCAAAATTACGACATGCATACCATCCATGCACACCGGCGTTAATTACTGATGTAACACGCCACATTATATGCGTGTCCAACGGCTATTTCCATTAGTGTATATTTGCATTTAAGGCACCTACCCATCAATACGGCTTCAACGAAGTCAACCAAATTGAAATTTAACGGCATACATCTTATTCATTCCAATTCAGCACACACTTTTTCAAACTGCAATTACAACGATTCTCTGGAAAAATTCCCTCAAAATAACACATTACTAACAAATGTCCGTAGGTTTTAGTCGTTGATTTATTACATCCTACTCCAGAATCGGAATTGAAGAAACACAAGTTGAAGACCTTGGTCCAAGCCCCAAGATCCTTCTTTATGGATGTCAAATGTCCAGGTTGTTTGAATATTACCACTGTTTTCTCCCACGCCCAAACTGCTGTCACTTGTGATGCTTGCACCACCATCTTGTGTCAACCTACTGGTGGTAAAGCTAGATTGACCGAAGGTTGTTCTTTCAGAAAGAAATAAATGTATTTTATTTAAGTCTAGTAATATCATTCAAATAAATTTTATAATTTTTAAGTAGCCTTGTAGGACTATTCAAATGAGTTGCTTGATTTCTCAGCAGCTTTGTAAAGATGTTGTTTATTGCGGGGTAAGAGAAGCCTTTCAGGGATATCTGTCTATTCTCTCTTGAATCAAGATCTGGAAGCGATGGCTTCAGATGGAGTTCTTGAGAGCGATTGGAAACGAAAAGTTTCAATCTTAATGAAATTCTCGACTGCGGAGTACACATCAAAACAACGTCGAAACAAAGAGGGGCAATAAAAACGATATATTTAGGTATAGAGCAGTCATCGAAGATGACAGGTAATCAAAGATGATTTAGGAAGCGGTGATTGAGGAGCGGATATCCGAGAAAGCAAATAGAAGCAGCTGAATAGACCAGCATGAGCAGCTGAGAAAGCGATTTTAATCGGCCAATAGAGCAAACAACTGGTGGAAAAAGACAACAACTGAACTAAGAAAAATATAATATAGGTTATAATATAATGTTATGATAGCATAAGGAAGCGAGCGAGTAGTAATAATACACCGTTTGAATCAACGTATATAGCAGGGTTACAAAAAGTCGTGACAACGTCATCTGAATCAGATCGAAATGGTATGACTGCAATTCCAAAATTACCTGTGGATGGAGGCAAGTCTTTGGGCGTTTCGCTTCTCCAAAGCAAGCAACTGCTGTTGCATGGCAAACAACACCTCGTCCTGACCATCACGGCCATTGCTTGCGGAGATGTTGGAGTTATTGGCTTTGTTATTGGAGCTGTTTGAGGTGGATCTAGCAACAGGCATTATGAGATGTTTTTTCCTCTTTCGGTTGCAGTAGTAAAATCTGTAGATATTTGAAGACAATAAAGGTCTAGGAAGTAAAAAAGACAGACAGATGAGAGAGAAAGGAAGCAGGAATTAAGAAAGATATCGATGGTTATTTATATTATTCAGATAAATTTCTTTATTTCAGAGTCCACAACCATCTCCAACAAAAGCAACAATAAGGACCGACGGCTTGAAGTTGTTGGATTGACAAACTAAATACATGTTCAGTGTGGATGTTTTCACATCATTCTAAGAAACTTTTATACCCATAATGCATAAAATGAACTGATAATCGAGGTTCCGTGCCAAAAGAAAATTTTAGCCAGTAGCTATCTGTATCCTAAAATCAAAAAGAGGGTTTCGGGACCTTTCTTCCTGTTGATCAAGCAACTATAGCCGGGACTGGGTTCCCAGTTTACCAGAAAACATACTTAAAATTTTATGTGTGCGAACAAAAACCGAAGCAGCAGAAGCACCACCAGCAGCAGCAGCGGAACGCTTCAAAGGCTATACTATGACTTCCACTGCTATCGACATCCCCGTTGTATGTGATTTCGTCTTAAGTAAGACATTGTGAAAACAAGAAACAATCAATCATCCCATTTGAAGCCAAAAAAAAAACAGTTCAAAAAGAAATGAATTCTAAATTGTAAATCTAAACTGTGCTTCTCAGCAAGAGATGCACACATACTGATGGGCAAGTAGGTCTTGACATGTGTGTACGATCAGCTGATTGCAGCTTCTGATATTCCACTGGAATGCTCACTGCAGGCGGATCCTTAGAGACGAGTGCAAGCCTCTTGAACCACGTTACACTGCCCAGAAAACCCCCAGAGCAGCCGAGGCGTTATTAGTGGGTTTGGTATACTCTAAATAGAGTTTTTCGTATGTTGGTTTAGAAGGGAAACATAATGATGACGAAAGACCCAGGGTGCAGAAGCCAGCACCTTGGGTTGCCCAGGGTGTTTCCGTTTAATTGAATAATCAATCTATTTGCAATGCAGCTATATTCGTCTACCGGTGGGGCATGTCCAGGGAATTCCACCGGTCAATCAAACGAGCCATCAAACGAGCAATCAATCGAGCGGTCAACCGATCAATCAATCAATCAACAGATCAATCGCCATACAACAAGCAGAAAACAAAGAAAAAGTCAAAACTCAAAATCCGACAGTAAAACACAGGGAAAAAGTCAGTAAGGAAAGCCAACTGCGAAACCCAGCAGGGGAGCGTGGGCGAAGATCATCGTCGGCTCCCTTCATCGTAACGGGGTATATATAAGCCTTATACCTCAAGCACAGGCCACCCTTAGTTGCGATCAGCGCAAAACCATGATTCTTAGAGGCATTCCAAAGAAACACTCATTGCGCGACTTGTGGGTGGTCTAAATGGAATGTTTCAGCAACCTGGCTGTCCACAACAATGCCTGTATAAACGAAAATTTGAAACCTTATGACTCGCATTGTATGTAGGCCATGGAGCTGAATACCAGACACCATAGTGTAAAACAGAGGGACAGCGAGATCTACATGCCTGGTGTGGTCTTATTGTTATTTTTGTCGTATTTTGTTTCTTGTTATTATTCACAAACACAGACATCGTGGCCAAGCCAAAAACAGAAACATGATTTAGAGACATCTATTTAAAAGCATTATCGATTGTTTTTTTCTTTTCTGTTTTGGCTTTTGATTGATAGATGTTCCATTAGATAGACACGATTAATTGCCATCTTTGTCGCCTCACCCGAAGCACAGAACTATTCCTAGAAGTCTAAAAACCGGCAGCAAAATTGGTAACTGTTGGAGGCGAAGATCGCATGCAATGGCCCGAATTCCACACCACTTTGTTGACACCGAAAATCGCGTTACGTATACCGCTTCCTGCTGCCGGCCTTTTGCAGATACACTAGTGTCTGCAGGAACTTGTAGAGTTATATTGCAAGGCGTACTGCAAGGCATGAAGTATTGCACATTAGAACTTAGTTCTGGCTATGTCGATAGTTGTTATTCTGATACGATTTCCTTCAGTGGAGGATTCGTATCTCCGACCGTCTTTCGGTCTCGTCAGGGAATATTCGCAAATACCGATTTAACTCGGTCACCTTGGACCGTGGAATTCCTGCAAGGGGCCTGCGTTTTATAATTGTTCCCTGGCTCCCTTGTTTCCTGTTGGGTTGTGTGAGAAGCAAGTGTTTGGGTGATGATCCTGCAGGAGAATTCCCTATGCTGATAGGAAGCTTACTCGGTAAGAGCACTACGCAAGTGGGACATAGATATACGAAGCCCGGTGCAATGGTACAATTGGATGCTGTACATAAAATGGTATGCGCACTCCACGAATTCTCAAGTGTCCACGAATGCTTTTCAGGCCTCTCATGGACGTTACGAAGCCCCGACTGCTTTGTTGTCCATTATGAGAAAAACGAGCCTGAAAAAAAAATCAATATATCAAACTTTGTCGTTGTTTGATCTGGAATTTATAACAGTCGCAATTGATCTCCATAGCTGCCACCAGAGAGAAAAAGCAGTGTATCAGTAGACCCGCATAACACAGGCACACACACAAATATCACAATGCAGTTCTTTCTTCTTTTCCTCGTGTCGTTGCTTTCGCAGCTTGCTGCAGCACACAATGTGTTGCTTCCTCCATACGGGAAGCAGTGTTTCTACGAAAATCTCAAAGTCAACGACGAGTTAGCCGTGAGTTTCCAGGTGGGGGACAGAAACCCCCAGGGAACTGAGCAGTTGTCCTGCGACTTCTGGATTTCCAACCCACAAGGCCAAATAGTCAAGCGTGAAAACGGAGTGTCGCACGGAGACATTTCCACCGTGGCCAAGTCCAACGGAAAGTACCAGTACTGTTTCTCCAACGAGGGATCTTCGGCCACCACCAAGGATATCTCATTCAATATTCACGGTGTTATCTACATCGATGTTAACGATCCAAATTCTAATTCTTTGGAGGCCTCAGTGAAGAGACTTTCGCAACTCACCAAGGAGGTCAAGGACCAGCAAAACTACATCATCATTAGAGAAAGAACGCACAGAAACACTGCCGAGTCGACCAACTCGAGAGTCAAATGGTGGTCGATCTTCCAGTTGGTGGTCGTTGCTTTCAATTCTGTGTTCCAGGTCTATTACTTGAAGCGGTTTTTCGAAGTCAAGTCCGTTGTTTAGTTAGTATACTGCGTTTTTTAGTATAATGCATTGTTGTGACATAGAGATGGCTGTAGAATATAGCGTAGCGATATGGTGTTCTTTGTAGTTGCACTGAAACTGTCCACAAGCTCTTTGCTTCAATCATAATTGCTATTCGAAATGCCAGTCGCATTAATGTGATTACAGGTGTAATCAGAGTCTCCATATATTTAAGATAAATTCCACCACACATTCCTTTCATATCTCCAAGGCAATAGGATAATAAAACAATCAAATGTAAAACACGAATCAAAGTAATAAAGTACCTGTGCACTGCATGTTGTCGTTTACAAAGAGCTAATCGTAAAGCCCGAGTCTCCGATCACATGGGCCCTAATTTTTTTGACAAAATAAATCCGAAAATTACAAAAGCACGGTCGGTACTACAAATGCGATGAAGATGAGATGCACAGCGATACTTTAAAGGCAATAAAGCAGACACCCCAAGATGCCAGACCCTCATAACTGCGTGTTGGGGATAATGCTCATTGCCACCACCGGCAACGGGTCCAACTTGGTGTATCATTATCCCCCCTCTGAAAGCTTTGCCAGCAACTCTTCAGCCGGGAATCCCAATGGGAACTTGAATCTGCCTGGAAACATAAGTATCAGTGGAAACATTCCAGGAGACCCAAGAAACTACGGGGACGGCTATGAAACCATGATGGCCACCTCTAACTCCAACAGCAATAACTCCAACAGCAATAATAACAACAACAATGATGATGACGACACAAACAACAATAACAATTCTGGCAGCAACAACAACAGCAGCAACATAAATCCACTGACTATCGATACCGGGGTCTCAAACACAGCAATGACCGACCCCGATGACTCAATTCTTGATCTTCTGAACGAGGAAGAGTTCGATATTATCGAAGACGACTCTGACGACTCCATTATCAGCGTTAGAGAGAATCTTAGGCAAACAACACTAAAAAGCAAGGTTTCGACAAGAAGACTCGACTCTTCTTTGTATATGGGAATGACGAGCAACCCCACAAACAACGCTCCCAGCCATACAGCAAATAATGCGTCGCCTGACCAGTCAGACCAAGAAACCAGCGATTTTGTGGGTCCCCAGCCACAGCAACAGGCCGGCAACGCCCAAATGCCGATTTCTGAGAACGCCGAGGGCGACGGGGATGCGGAAGAAAGCCAAAGCGGCGGATTGCCGACTACCGACGATCTTGTGATGTTTGATGCCGAGTTATTTGACGTGGAGTCCGAGTACGATAGCAACAATCCGATCATGTCTTTTGAAGAGTTCAACAACGACTTTTTCATACAGCACATGTTGGGAAACGAGGCGGGGATTGAGAGATTGAAATACAAAGTCAGTTATGCGTGCTCCGAACGCATCCAGCAGGACAAAAAGAACGCTCTTCTGGAAAAAAGAACTCTCAAAGAGCTTCTACACAAACAAAAGCCCGGCCATCATCACCATCCGCGTAACGACGCCGAATACCACGGCCATACGCAGCACAGGGTCCGGAGTACCAATCCTCTAGGAAATAAGCGGCCTTCCACTGCAACGTCTGCTTCAGGAAGAAGATATATCTCGCAGGGACACGGACAGGATAGCAAGTCCCCTAAAAAGATATCCTCGCCGTCCCTTGCTCCCCTGACAGCAGGCAGAGGGTCCATATATAGCGACAACGACAACTCAATAAACCTCTCAAACACTGTGAATTTCTCCGTTCCTTACGGAGGAAGTCTCGGTCTTGCCGGGAAGGCAATAAACAGCAGTCTTTCGCAGGTGAAAGACCAGATGAGCACGGTGTTTGGGTTCAACAGGGAGATCTTGTGTGAAATGCTCACTCCCTCAAAGAATCTCCATAACCAATTGTTTGAAATGAAGATCAACAATCTATGTTTTCTCAGCTATCCCATAACAGACCACAAAAAGACCGGCTGGGGGTACTTCAACCTCGACCAGAAGCTTCCTACTGCCATGCGAAAGCTCTCAATTGCCGCGAATAGCAGCAATAGCCCCAATATGGCCTCTTCTGCGTTCAATGTGTCCCCGAACGACAGTTTCGCCGGAATGGGTAAAGAGGCAGAAGCCCGGCCCAATAACGACCTTAATAGCAAGAACGATAACCAGCTTTTGATGTTCAACATCGTTCTTGTGATGAACCCCAGCGAGGACAAGTATTTTGACCGCAAAAAGGAACTTGACGAGAACATTCTTCTGAAGCTCAAACACATTTTGTCCAAAGAACAGGCGCGCTGCAACTACGTAGAGAACGAGGTGAACAGAATCCTTGCTGTGAGACTGAAGTTCTACGAGAAATTCAAAGCCCTGCCGTTGGATGTGGGCCTGAATGTGGGCGCAATCAACATTGGAAGATTGCGGTCGCTGAACAACTCTGACGTTCATCATTTCGACGACAATGCAAGCAGTCTCAACGACGGCAACCAGCAAAACACCCCGACAAACAGCCATAATGCTTTTGACAGAGACTTGGGCAACAGAGTGTCGATCCAGAGCGAAAACTGCACGCTTGAGGATCTTTATTTTGAGATTATTTCCCAGTCGACATTGGCAGACGCGCTCACAGAATGCTATAAATCCATCAACGAGTCGCAGATCTTCCACTTGAAGATCCACGGAACGTTGTATCTGTTCAATATTCCAGCCAAAAAGAACTTCTCTGTTCTTCCGTCAAACACCGAAAAGCTCAGTAACTACTGTAATCCACTTAACATATTGTACATCTCCACCTTGAACGACGAGAGCTTCTATAAGCAGAACTTGTTCCCGTCGGTGACAAACCTCTCGCAGATCGACAACTACTACTATTTGAACAACTTCCAGGGTGTCAACGACTCTGACAAGAAGCAGCAGCATTTGCAGGATGTTGACACACGAAACAAAGAGCTAAGAGTCAACAACGAGGTGATTATCAAGATATTCAAGCAGTGCAAGTACCAGGACTTCTCGGTGCTAGTTCTTAGTGACTTGTATCAGTTTTCCCAGCAGTTCACCTACTCATATGCCTCGTCTTTCATATCTTCCATTGATGCCAGTCGTTCTTTGAAAAGAGTCATTGATTCTATCTACGTAAACAGCAAAGAACACCAAATCACCATCAGTGGGGCCAACCAGAGTCTCAACAGAAGATCCATCTCGAATGCCGTGGAGGATGATATCATCAACATGATATACCATTTGATTTACTGGGAATCGATCAAAATACAGTTGCCGATCCAGAAAAACACCAAGTTTGTCATTTCTCCCTTGGCCAACTTGGGGACCGTTTTAGACGACGAGTACGCCAAGCATATCAGCGCTCAATTGTTGGCTAACAGGAAAATAAGCCTCGAATTGTATTTGAAAGGATTGAACAAGGTACATATTGACGAATTTGCACTCAAATTCCCTACGTTGCCTCCTTTGCCCGTGTTTCTTAGCTACTTCAACACCCCTAAGTCTCCTTCGTCGTTCACAAGATCGTCCTCTTCCTCGTCTGTTGCCAGATCAGCTAGAAACCTGAGAAGCAGGGACTTTTTCAACGTGTTCAGCTGGCTCTTGAAAAAAGGACTAATTGTGCAGTTTTTCACCTTTGGTTGGTTCTTTGTGCCTAGAAGTGTCAAGGCGTCTGTTGATGAAGAGCCTGGCATATTTGGCGAGACCTTGAAGAATTTTGTGTCTTCAGGTGCCTCTGGAACAGCAGGGGGAATGGGCAGCAGTATTGGCTTTAACACAATGTCAAAATCGGTATACCACAGTGGATTTCGCCGGTCTAACAGTAACGACTCTATCGGAGGTGGTAATCTTGGCGGTTCTTCGTATGGCAATAAACACGGAATGGATGCAAAGAGTTTGGGGGTGGATTTCTTGAACGATAGTCTTAATAACAGCCATCAAGGGAGCACCTCGACCCAGAATGGAGGGGGAGGCAATGTTGACTTGGAGGGATCTTTCATATTGAATCCCGACCGTCCTTCGCTGTTGGAGAAGAAGTGGATATCGAGAGTTATCACTGTTGCTTTTTCTGAGACTGGAAATTCCCAGGAATATAGCAGCGTGTTTTTGAAGCTTTTGCCTTATTTGAACGGGCGGATTCCTTTGGAATTGGCCATTATCAAGGAGAACATCACCCAGGCGCAGCTCAAGCAGATATTGAAGTTGTTAGAGCAGAATATCATTACAGGGAAGCATTGGTGATTGTCTGGAAGTACGTGTATAGTAGTTCATAACAACTCAATTGAATATTCCATAAGTACATCGAAGACCATTTTATGAGCGATATTTGTATGCAAAGTTGATTGAATATTCTATAAGTACATTGAAGATTATTTTATGAGCGATATTTGTATGCAAAGTTGATTGAATATTCTATAAGTACATTGAAGACCATTTTATGAGCGATATTTGTATGCAAAGTTGATTGAATATTATATTGTCATCATTGCAGGGGACATTGTCTGCTGGAAGTACGTGTTTAGTGGACTAACAACTCAAATGAGTATTTTATTAGTACATCGAAGAGACCATTTTTATGGGCTATATTTGTATCAAGTGAATTGAATATTCCATTGGTACATCAAAGAGACCATTGCTATAAAATTTCTTGTATATCAGGTCAATTGAATATTCCATTGGCACATCAAAGAGATCGTTTTTATAGGCAATTCTTGTGATGAACAGAGTAAATATTGTATTGTACACCAAGAAATCAATCTATGGACAAAGCTTGCAGCAAAAGCGTAAATATCATATCAGTACATCATCAGGAAACGGTCAATATTTGTAGTAAGCAAGTAAAGAAAATACATGTAATTAAATCTAAGAAAACGAAAGTAAAGAGGCAGCGATATACATGTTCACTAATACTGGCCGAAAAAGCCAGTGTTTTGGTACATTTGCTGCTGCTGGGCCTGCTGTTGAAACTGTTGTTGTTGGAACTGCTGCTGCTGAAGTTGTTGTTGAAACTGTTGCTGTTGCGATTGCTGTTGTAATTGTTGCTGTTGTAATTGCTGTTGTAATTGCTGTTGTTGTGATTGCTGCTGTTGCAATTGCTGCTGTTGCAATTGCTGCTGCTGCTGCTGCTTCAACTGACTCAACTGGTTTAACGATAGGTTTGCAGGATCAACAGCAGGCTGTTGAGCAGCAAAGGACTGCTGCGCAGTGGCCTGTGGAAACATCTGGCCGGTTGCCGACATTGCAAACGGATTTCCGGTGACCACAGAAGAAATAGGGCCTGGCTGTTGTCCGTTGGCAATGAATTGGGGCTGCTGTCCCGTCTGCTGGGCCACAAACTGCTGCTGGGCCGCAAACGGGTTCCCTGTGCTTATTGGCGACTGCACCACTACAGGGGCTCCAAAAGGATTGAAAGTCGCAGCGGTTTGCTGGAATACGATAGGCTGCTGGGCTATTTGAGCAGCAGGGGCGCCTGTGGCCGTGGTATATACAATTCCTGTGTTAGGATCAACTATTTGCTGTTGCTGTTGCTGTTGCTGCTGCTGCTGAGCAGGTTTGAGCTCGGTTCCATCAAAAAGCTCGCCTACCGGCTTGGAAATCGCCTCGTCGACAGTGACTATGCCCTCTTCCTCAAGGAGATTCTCGTTGTCCCACCAATCGGACGAATCATTGACGGGTTTCAGCACGGCTGATCTTTTAGGAAGCTCCGGCTTTTCCGAGTCCAGAGGACGTTCCGGCTTGCCACGGGCCGTTTCCGACTCGTCCGACCGGCGTCTGTTCTTGCGGGCCTCCTTTTCGGCCTTGATGATCTCAAAAGCCGTGAAGTTGTCTCCTTTGGCCAAAACAAGCGCCTCAATGATCGTGGAGAGATTGTGGTAGCCCGTTTTTTTGGAAAACCGGCGAGCCTCCTTCATGTACACCTCTTCCTCAAACCGCGTGATTTCTCTCCCGGTGAGTTTTGGCAAGTTTTTGAGAGAGGACTCTGCGTTTTTGCGGTGGGAGGACGGATTGAAGCGGTTGGACGACCGGAACCGCGAAAAACGGCCGCCGGATTTGGCCTGCGAGTAGTACTCTGCAGCATCGATTCCCTTCTTTTCGTACACGTCTTTCTGGAAAAAATCGCTGTCTGTGCTGCCTGGGCTGTGCAAGGAGTCGTCGTCTTCCCCGTCGCTCTGGTACTCGTTGGTGTGGCGGGATTTGGACGCAAAACGGTCTCTGAGCCGCGACGGAGGGCCATTGCGGAAACCGTGCTGTGCGGAGGAAAATCTGCCGCCAAAACGCGACGCCGAGGAGCCCTTGCGGCCCCCGGAGGAGCGCGGGGCGTCCTCGTCGCTGTAGGCGTCGTCGTTGCCTTCGTTGTAGCCTGCAGGACTTGATTCGTTGGTGTATTTGTGCTGGACGTATTTTTCGTTGAACCACCGGTCGATTCCGGTTTTGTCGTCCTCGTCAAAGGGAAAAGGCACCTTTTTCGGGTTCCAGCGTCTGTTGCTGTCGGCATTTCCAATGCGTTTCATGTGGTTGACCTGGTCCTCGGTCCATATGTCCATTGTCAAAGACTTGACCTTGGAGATGTGCGACCCCAATTTGCGGTGGCACGAGGCGCATCTGCCACAGAGGAAGATCCCTAGGTTCCAGCTTGCCCAGGTAGGGAAGGCCGCCCTGCACTCTGCACACTCGTTTCTGTTTTCCCTGGAGTTGATGAGCTGTTTCAATTCATCCTGGATGCGCAACTGCTGTCGTTTTGACATGGTATGACGGAATGCGGTTAGAGGGAGAGAGGATACAGTCTGTTGGGATGCGAAGGAGGGATGGCGTTAGTGAAGGGCGGATGTATTGGCAGGCGTGTGGTGAAAATTTGCGAATTGAAATTTCGATCGTTGGCGGCTACGTGTAGGGCACGTGACGATCGACTCTGGAGACACCATAAGGCCCACCATATGGCCCACCATATGGCCCACCATATGGCCCACTCGCAATATATTGATTTTATTGAGGGGGTAGCCGGGGAGGAGGTTTCAAGCAGGATTGAGTTGTGTGGTCCCTGAAGTAGACGGTACCCCGTCTACTTTGGTGCCAGTAAATGTATACACCGTTGCAATGGCGGCTGCACATGTGACATCCTTGGCGAGGCCGAAAATCAAAATGATGACAGATATATCTACTATAGTAGATAGACCGTGCAATGATGACAGATATATCTACTATAGTAGATAGACCGTGCAGCTGTACAGATATGAGCCCTACATTTCTGCGCACCGCGTGCTAAGCGATGTGTAAGCCCACTAGCGATGTGTAAGCCCAATGTATTAATACTCGTTATCGATTGTGTAGTGTTATCTGTACCCAGCGCCGCCGCTTGATCTAGGCGGGGGGCCGCCCAGGGCCGCCTGGCCCTCCAGGCCGGCCCTCCAGGCGGCCCACACTTTAAACTTTCCATGTGCCGTATTTCTGGTAGTTCCATTCTTAAGGAATCCACCGCACTTTGCACTTAGATGGATCGCCAGCGAGCCTTTCACACCATGCTCTATCGCCAGCAAGCCTGTGTTCCCAGAAACAGGGCCACGGCCGCAAAATCCTTAAATAAACATCGAAATCCGGTGCTTTGCGCAGCGGAAAGCTTTCACCGCGTTGCGAGATCGATGTTATTGCACCATCAACCTGTTGACCGTTATTTCAGCAACACCACACGACATCCCAAACACCCCCAGATACCGCATACACGAAACCCCGTCTCCACTGTGTATATAAATAGATCGCGCAAGCTTTTTCCTCCCAAAATTCCACGTACCCCCAGACTCAGTTTATGCCATCATAGCTCCGATTTTCCCATATTCTTTTAACTTTGCACTTTTCTTACTCGGATTTCTCCCCGTTGCACCATGGCCGCCAACTCGCGCAATATACAGTCCGTGGTGTCCTCAGCCTCTCCGTCGCTCGCGTTTCCTTGCGCAAACAACCCCAAACCCTCCGCAGCATCGTTCAGCTTCCAGATGCCGCCCCACGACCGCCCACAGCCCCGCAAGGGCCCTCCCAAGGAGGCCCTGCCGGGCCCCAGCGGGCTCTCCATGAGCCTTTTGAACCAGATATACAGCGGGGTGAGCGTGCTCAACATCAACAACCAGCTGTTGATGTCCAGCGGCATTGCCTCGCCCCTCGCGTACCAGCACACCTCCAGCAGCAGCCTTACCCCGCAGTCGCAGGGCCTGTTGTCCCCGCCACTCACCGCCGCCCCCCAGAACCCCGCCCTGATGTCCCCCCAGAACCCTGGCCTATCTCCGCAGAACCCCTGCTTCTACAGCAACAACCAGGCGGATAGCGACACCCTCAGCGTGCTCACTGCGATTTCCCCCCACAACGGGGCCAGCGGGCCGCACGACAAGCTTGACGAGTTCAATCTCGACATTGAGCAGGAATTCGTGGCCGGGCTGAAAAACCCAGGCGGCTTCTACGGCACTGCGAGCGCCATGGACCTGCTGAACAGCAATTTGACCTTGGGGGACTTTCTTGGCGGGCAGATAGCCCGGCCGCAGCGGCTTGACTTTGGGCTGGCCTCAGGGGGCAAGGGGGCAAATACAGACCACAGGCAGCTCAGCTTTGTCTTCCACGACGCCACAAACCCCCCTGGCGCGAAAAAAGACAGCGTGTTCATCAACTACTCCGAAAACAACATGCCCAGCAACAGATCGTCCTCGAGCGTCAACAGCGCGGGAAAACAGAGCAAAAACAGCCGCCTGAGCAGGCCGGACCCGGACTTCAAGCTCAACAGCCTTTTCTGCTTCCCCAGCGGCTCCGAGGCCTCGCTTTCGTCGTCCGGCAGCGCCCTGGGGGGTGCGAAAAGCAAGGCCAAAAAGGGGGCCCCAGGGCACGCCCGCGACGCCTCGCTCTGCACAATGATGGACAACGTCGGCTTGATGTCTCCAGGGGGCCCCAATGGCGCCAAAAAGCCCCCCAAGGCGCCCGTTCTCGACGTCAACGCCGCGGCGTTCAAGAAAAACGACCACATGAAGACCCCTGTGTTCCAGACCTCGGTTCTTGACTTCTCCACATCAAAGCGGAAGGCCCACCGGCCCCAGAAGTCCGCCATTATCGGCAAAAACTCGACCGTGCACAAACAGGCGGCCCTGACAGGCCACAAGAAGGCCCACAGCCTCAGCACGCAGTCGTTGACCAACTTGAACCTCATTTTCGCCCAGGACCGCGACCCCCGCGCGGGGATCGCCTCTGCGGGCGCCCTGGGGCCCCCGGGGACCCCGCTCGCCGACTGGGACCGCTCGGAGGCCGCCACGCCGCTCGAGGCCGCCCCAAAGGGCCCCCAGCCGGGATACATCCGCAACTTTGCGGAAATATACGGAAACAACTTCTCTCCGGTGGCCCCGAGCTTCCTGCAGCTCGCAATTCCCAACAATTTCAGCGCACGCCGCCTTGAGGGCGCCCCAGGCCCTGAGAGCACCCTTGCGCCTCCCGAAGGGCCGTACTTTTTCCGCAACGAGAGCTTGAGCTCTCTCGCGAAAGAGGAGGCCCCGGGGGGGCCAGGGGACTCCTTTTTCCTCCAGAACGAAAGCTTGGCGTCTCTCGCAGAGGCAGGGGGAGAGTTCGACCCGGGGGACTCCTATTTCTTCCGCAACGAGAGTTTGATATCGCTAGCCAAAAAGGAGGCCGAGGGACAAAATGAGGAGGCCATGGGGCCCCAGGTCGACCCCAGCGAGTCGTACATTTTTCACAACGAGAGCTCAATTTCTCTCCACAACGAGAGCTCAATTTCTCTAGCCAAAAAGGATGCGTTTGGGGACCCTGACGCCAATTTCCTCCACAACGAAAGCTCAATCTCTCCCCACAACGAAACCTCAATTTCTCTCCACAACGAAACCTCAATTTCTCTCCACAACGAAACCTCAATCTCCCTTGCCAAAGCCGAAAGAAGCCTTGCGGCCGATCCAGAGTCCTATTTCTTCCACAACGAAAGCCTGGGCTCTTTATCCAAAGCTAAGCAAAGCCTAGACCCCCACGCAGACCCCCTGTTCTCCTACGAGAGCCTCGTGGACCACGCGGACTTGGCCAAATTGGAGCAGATGTCCAGCGACGAAAACGAGGCGTTGAAAAACAACCCCTTCGACAACTACACGCTTGTGGACAGCGCAGAAGACTTGGGCGGGCTTTTGGCAGACAAAAAGAGCCCTACAATCAACCCGTTGCGCCTCAGCTTGAACAGCTTCTTCAAGTTGAAGTCCCGGACGTTTGACTTCAAAATGGAGGCCGACATGGGCGCAATGCTCCCGCTTGAGGACGGGGGCAGCGAGCTCTTTGGCGCGGCACTTGGGCTTGATCTGGGCCGCCTGGGGGAAGCCAGGGCGGCCCTGCAGCCCGCCAAACGCCCCGAGGGCGGCCCGGACGCGTTCCGCTTCTCCGCAAGCAGCCTGGACGCGTTTGCGATGCCGTTTGCCGCGGAAATCATCGACTTTGACCACGACAGCGGGTCCTGCACCGAATCGGACTCCCCAGACTACAAGGCGCTCTTCCAGGACGTCAAAATCACCAAGGCGCGCAAGCTCAAGGGCCCTGCGGGCGACGAGCGGCCCGGAACAGACGTGGCGGCCCCAGGGCACCTGCGGCGCAACTCCACCGCCACCAAGGCGTCGCTCAAGGACAAATTGACGCGCAAGAAGCACGCCAAACATGCGTCGCTCGACAGCGAGGCCGCCAGGAGCACCGCCGCAAGCCTCAAGGAGAAGTTGAAGTCGCCCACGTTGGCCAAAAAGGGCCGGTTGAAGCAGCCCAGGGACTCGCCGCCCACACTGGCCAAAAAGGGCGGTTTCCAGATGCCCACACCGGCCAAAAAGGGCGGTTTCCAGATGCCCACACCGGCCAAGGCCCCCGGATCGCCGCCGCCGCGCCAGCGCACAAATTCCGCAGCCTCCAGCGCCGCTAACTCCGTGCACAGCTCCTCGGTGTTCTCGCACGCAACGGGAACAAACAGCGTTATCTCCGCAGCGTCCACAGTGGAACCCGCAGGCAACGAGATGCTCAGCAAGGCCGTCAACAACTACGCCGGCAGTGCGTTCAATGTGGCGGCCAAGACGGTGAACATTCTCAAGGCCGGACCGCCCCCTGTGATTATCCAGCCGCCCGTGGAGGAGTTGACGTCGACGCCGCCGCAGCAGTTGATCATCAATCCGCCGTCGCGGCGGGGCAGAAAGCCAAATTTGCAGTACGACCCGGCCAAGATCTTCAGCTGCACGCTCTGTGCGCGGAAATTCAAGCGGCAGGAGCATTTGAAGCGGCATTTCCGGTCGTTGCACACGGGGGAGAAGCCGTTTGACTGCACGCTTTGCGGGAAGAAGTTTTCGCGGAGCGACAACTTGGGGCAGCATTTGAAGACGCACGGGGGGAGTTAGGATGTAGTTTGTTATAGTATAAGAGGGGTTTGAATGAGTACGACTTGTGATTATGGTGGCATTATAGCTAATGGGAGGTTTGGTGATAGAGGATATAGTATATTATAATATAAAGTGGGTATGCATGAGTACGACGTATGATAGATTGTCTAGGCAGCATTGATGCAGGGGTAGCTGATGGGATATAGTATATTATAATATAAAGTGGGTATGCGTGAGTACGACGTATGATAGATTGTCTAGGCAGCATTGAGATGCGGGTTAGCTGATGGAGTTTTGGTGATAGGGTATATAGTATATTATAAATTACAGGTTTCTTTTGATACTTCTGAAAAGGTAGATTACGGTTGGCGGCACTTGATAAGGGTTTTGATTTGACTGCTGGGTGTGGAGCTTTACAATAGCAGAGTGAATGTATGAAGATAGTACTTATTTTCTACAATAGCATAGTGGAGTACGATAGACAAATTGACCTGGCATAAGCATTCGAGGACATACTTAGTATGGTTGACAGTACTCGAAGAGGCATATTCAGAGGTCTATTATCCCGTCTGCCAATAGCGAATCTAATAAGCAGCTGGTCTTGTGGCTTCTTGATGGCCCCTACATTCAAACCGTCCAAATATTCTAAACCTGCCTTATACCATTTCTGAATCCAGCCCGATGGATCCAGTCCTCAACGTCTCTGTTTTCACCCCATTGCATTAACCATATCAACTAAACTGACCACGTCTTTCACATATTCTAGTTGCCGTTTTCGTGAAGCTTCATTCATTGTTTGAATCCGTTTCAGACCATAGGATTTGAAACTGCAAGCAATTCCCTCCATGAACCCAACAATGGGTACTTTTCTCTAACGTGGGGTTTCCACTTTCCCATTTTTCATCCTTTTCTTTCCAATATGCACAGAAAATCCATACCGAAGGATGTTTTTTCCCTATGACGGTATTGCACAGTGTCTCACCATTCGAGATAATCAGGACGTGAAACTGGATAAGACTCTTTAGAGAGCATAGAGTAACGTCCAGAAATGCGTTTCTTTGAACTGTAAGCGTGGTTTTTCCTCGCCATAAATGAAACCTGTAGATGTTCCGAACTCGCTCATAGTGCTCGCCAAACCCACAAGCAAGTGGTGGCATCGTAAGAGACGTAGAAGACATATAACTACTGGAATACTCGTCCTATCTTTGAAAAGCTTCTCTTTTGAGAGTCTGTTGATCGATTGACATTCCCTACACAAATTCACACAAGATACAAAATAGCCATGATCCCTCAACAACTTGTGATAGCGGCCCTTTCTTTGTTGGGTGTACTCCCTCTTGTAACCTATGGGGCCCCAGTTCCTGAGCCTAGTTCAGAGGCACTCACCATATCTCTCACCACAACCCTGCAGGTGCTTCCAACCAGTGTTTTGGGGTTCAAAGCACAGTCAGAAGAGGTCAATCTTGTTTCGTTAGGAACCTCACTTCAGTCAGACACAATCAACTTGCTCTGGTCCTCTGACAAGGGCGAGTTTTTGACTGACCCTAAATGTAAGGGGGATAGAAGCCAGTTCAACGCCTGGGACTTGGCGGTCATGTTTCAAGCATACGTGGATCTTTATAAAGTCAACAAAAATAAGGCCACCAGCCAATATCACTACATGGTCAGCTTATACGACTCCATGGAGGCGTACTACAATTCCGATCTTTGTGCCTACGCTGTGACAACAAGAGACAACACCGACATTGATTACGACGACAATGCCCAGATTGCTTCAGCTTTCATCACCGCGTATGAGCAAACCGGGAACAGTACCTTCTTGAACAGAGGAAAGGATATTTTGGGGTTCCTCATGGCCGGCTGGAACGCAAAGCATGGCGGTATCACATGGTCTCACAAAGGTGAATACGTTGCAACTATCTCGACAACCGAGACTGCTTTGGCCGCTTTGAGAATGAATCGTGTCCATGGTAACGAGACCTTGGTGAAATTTGCTGCCAAGTGTATGGACTGGTTGATGAACAACTTGTGGGATACAGAAGACCTTTTGTTCTGGGACGGTATGGGCTCTACGATTGATAAGGACCAGTTCACATATCATCTTGGTACCGCGTTATCTGCTGTATCGTACTTGTACAACGACACCAAAAATGCAACCTGGAAAGAGTACGCAGATACCTTCAAGGACAGTGCCCTCAACAAAAGCTCGCCGATATTTGACAGAGACTACAAGACGGAGTTTAGATTCTGGAATAATGGATACAATTTTTCACAGTTGTTGGTGGAGGGCCTAGTGGACTATGTCAACATATTCTCGGGCGAAAACCATACCGATGTCAAGCAGGAAGTCAGCAGGCAATTGAGATTTGTATATGACTTCACTAAAGGCCCAGACAACCTCTACTTCAGCGACACTCACCCAAGTCGTAACACTATTCCTCTTCTCGAAAGCTGGAATGAAGCCACCGGACTCAATGAAATCTTCGAAAAGGATCTCTACAACTATTGTTCAGAGAACACCGATCAGCCAAAAAGAACCTTGCTAGTCCAAGCTTCGGTCTCTAGAGCATATTTGTTGGCGGCCCAGATCTTAGACTCGGTGTAGAGTTACAATAGAACATAGATATAGCTATTCACACTCCGACTTAGATGAGTTTTTATAAGCTACAAGCTTTCTTGCTTTCAATATAGAAAAACATAGAATACGTGAAATGTATTAGTAGACATTCCCCCAGAGACTTTTAGTAGACATTCCCCAGAGACTTTCTCCATTACGAAGCTTTGGAACGATTGTACAGTGTTTACCATCACTTCCAGCCGTTCTCGTATCGAAACCTTAGTGTGACGGCCCATGGAAGTTTGCTGCTAAAGCTTAAAAAACTCTCGCCCGTATCGCCTAAAAAGGAAACTAGATGCAGTTTGTGGGGAATGGCTCCGTAAGACGGAAAAGTATATAAAGTGACAGATGTCACACTTTGAAGGCGTTGCAAAGGGGTTGAAGCTGCGACAGTTACACAGACATCACCAGAAATCACGACTGCAATAACAACTTACAATATCAGTCCAAAATGAGCGTTGTAGCCACTGACGAAGACATAGGCGACATTAGACACCCGATCGATGTGAAAGGGGTGGTGAACTTTCTCTCGCGGCCAAAGGAGCAGCTAGACCGCAAAGCAATCCATCTAGGACCCCACGGAAAATGGCCATTGTTGGACACGGCACACAATATCGAGGTCCGGCAGTTCAAATACGGCCAGTCCAACCCCACTTATCTTCTTTCTGACTCTGCGGGGCACAGAGTAATTTTGAGACGCAAGCCCACAGCCAATAGCAGGTTGATGTCTCGAAAGGCCCACAACATTGAGAGGGAATTCTGGATCAACTATGACATCACAAAGGTCAACAAAGAGAAAAGCCCCCTGTTTGATATTCCTGTCGCCCGTCCGCTTGTGTTGTGTGAGGATGAGTCTGTCATTGGAGTGGTGTTCTATATTTCGGAGTTTGTCCAGGGACACATTTTCCACACTCCACTCATGAGCAGTTTGAAAAACAAGCAGCAGAGACTCAGATGCTGGGCCAGTGTCATAGACTGCCTAGTTCAGATTCACCAAGTGCCTGTTTCCGAGCTATCGAACTCGTTCCACGTGCCTTCAGGGTCTCTGGAGCAGGCAAAAAGAGGAAAGAAGCGGGCCGGATATTTTGAGCGGCAGGTGAAGACGCTTTCGGAGATAGAACGCATCCAGGTCCAGTCAACAGACAAGGCTGACATAAGCATCCATCATTTTGCAGACATCTCGCGGTATTTGCTCAGAATGGCCCCTGTAGATCCGGTGAAAGCTCCTGTGCTTATTCACGGAGATTTCAAGATAGACAACATGATTTTTGACTTGGACAGCTTCAAGGTTGTTGCGATTCTCGACTGGGAGCTTGCGACGTTTGGAAATCCGATTTTTGACCTTGCCAATCTTCTCCAGAACTTCTACTTGACAGACGACTTGAACTTCATGTTTTTGAAGAGCCATATCCCAAAGGATCCAGGCTTTATTCGGAAGATGCTTGCGCTCTACAGTGGGACGATTCTTGAGCATAAGGAGGTCACCGAGAGAGACCACGGGAATCTAGCCGAGTGGTTGCGGTCTACAGGGGACCCAGAAGGCACGGTTATCGAGAAGTTTTGGAATTACGGGGAGGTTTTTGCGTGCTATCGTCTAGCGGTGATTCTCCAGGGAATCCGCGCCCGGACATTAAATGGCACGGCAAGTGGGACGACTAACGACGAGGAGTTTTTGCGGGCATACGACAAGTACAGTGAGTTGGCGTATAGAATCATCGGCCAGTCGAAGTTGTAATTTTGGGCGGGGCGTAAAATTAGAGCTACTGTGATGCCCACGTTACCTAAAGAGTCACGGATACCACGCTACAGATTCAACCCCAAATGCGTCCATTGGCTTGGCCTACAATGAAAAACACCCTCAAATGCAAAGCGCTTTTGAATCCATATAAGTGTATACTATATGAGTACATATATATATTGAATAAATATCATTCAATCCTTTTGTGAAAAAAAAAACTTGTCAGTTCCATTCTATTGCGGCATCCGTTCCATTCCAGTGTATATCTTGCCGAAAGTCCCCAATCTATAGTCCATATGGCATCCAACCCCCTTCCAAGCAGATCAAACATCACATCATTTCGTCGTCACTATCGTTATTGTTCCCGTAGCTCGTGTAGAACTTGCCGTTCCCGCCGCCAAAAGGCTCCACCGTGGGCAAATTCAACGACCGGATCGACGGAAGCGCAATCCCGAGCCCTCCGCCGCTCTCCGCCATGGTTTCGTCGTTGTCGGCGGCAAACGTAGGCACGTGCAGGAGCTGCGGGCTGCTTGTTGTGGAGTTCAAGGCGCTGGACGACTCTATAGGCGTCGTTTGGAACAACACGGGCTCTCTGCGGCCGTGTTTGAGCGCCAAAAGACCGTTGATGGAGGAAGAGTGTTCGTTGCTCATGTTGCTTGTTGATGCATGCTGGAGCCCGCTGCCGAAAAAAATCCCGCTTGCGGTTTTCGGGAGCACTGCGTTCTGGTGGCTGGTGGTGCGGCTCAAGGGCGAGCTGACGTTGAGCAAGTTGTTGTTTGTGTGGCCGATAAGCGGGTTGGTGCCCTCCAAGGACGCCAAGGAGTTTGTGGAGCCAAAGGAGGGGCCCTCCACCAAAAAGGCACGCAGCATCTGCGGCGGCTGCGGCATTTGTTGGGCGCTTATTATTGGCGAGGTGGGGATTGACTTTGTGAAGGCCGAAAAAGCCGGCAACTGCGGGGAGCGCGAGGGCGAGGCAAGCATGCTGCTGGCTGCAGGCGGGTTTGACCCGCTGCCGTGGCTCCCGAAGCCCATGCTGGGCGAGGCGGGCCGGGTCATCGGCGTTATGCTTGACAACGGCGGCAACAGGTAGTTTGTGGCTGCGTTTAGCAAGTTGGACAACCCGATGTACGACTTGCTGGTTTTGTGGGAGTTTGCGAGCGACGGGAGGTGCGTTGACAGGTGGCTCTGCTTTGCAATCGGGGGGTTCTCGCCGGCCATCGCGCGCGGCAACCGGTTGGAAGGCCTTATGACAATGCCCGGATCGTCGCTTTCGTTGCTCTGGAGCGGCACCGGCTTAGGCGCCGAGATCGCCTGCTCGCTGCGGTCTTCCGGGGCCGGGAAGCTTGCCATTGGCTTGGGCCTGTTTCCGAAAAAGTCGTTGAGCGAGGGAAGCGACTTGACGTTCTTGAACAGGCTGCTTTTGTCGCGCTCAAGCTGGAGCGCCGCCGCAGAGGCAAGGAGCTTCATCTGGTCGAGGTTGGTGTTGCTGGTGCTTGAAAGCCGCACCAGGGAGCTGGATTTGCGGATCGCCAGCTTGGAGGTGCCGCTAGCAAGAATGGGGGTGGCGCCGGGCGGCGAGGAGGACGGCGACAGCCCTGCAGGCCCAGGAGACGCGTCCTTCTTGGGTTTGCCGTCGGCTTTCTGCTTGCGCTTCATTGCCTCGCGCTCCTTCTTTTTGGCGCGGCGCGAGTTCGGGTTTGTGTGTATTTTCGAGTGGCGCGTCAACTCGTCCAGCCGCGAGAACTTTTTGAAGCAGCCCGGGTACGAGCATGCGTGGGGCTTTTCGCCCGTGTGTGTACGGATGTGGCGGGTCTGGTGCTCCAAGCGGTGGAACGCCTTGTCGCAGTACGGGCATTTGTGCGGGCGCGGCGCGTCTGCGTTTGATTTGGCGGGCTTGCGTCTTGGCTTGGACGCCTTTGCGGTGGTGTGGGGGGAGTTTGCGCTGTCCGGGGAGCCCGTGGACGCAGCGGGGGGCAGCAGGAGGTGGTGCGGGGACCCCTGCTGCGGGTCCATGTTTATTTCGGGGGCCCTGTTCATGGTATTGCCAAGGGGGTGCAGCATTTGGTCCATGGCGCAGTTTATATACTGTGGCGTATATACAGGGGGTTTATATAGGGCTGTATAGCACGATTCTTTGGCACAAATATACGACAGAAGCTACACGAGGGTATATATCAGACCGGCTCAACATGCAAATGACTGCGCAAGAAACAACGAGGCTGTATTTCTCGCCACTGCCTGGTATCACGAGAGGCTGTATGGAGTCTTGCAGACTGCGAATCCTGTTCAAATACCAAGGCCTGTGTGGGGATCAGACTTGTTCTCTGCCTCAATTTGCCGCCGTTGTTGCGATTACGTAAAACGATGCGGTGACAACACTGTGGGGTTGCTTGCTGTGGGGTTTGCTGGGCAAAGTGGATTCCCTTAACGAAAACAGAAAAAAAGCTGGCAGGGTTAAAACCGAAAGAATCGAGCGCCTTTTCGCAAGAGAAGATGCGGCGTAGAGAGCAACAGTACCGGGCCAAAAAGCAGTTATGGCGGTGCTGAGACGGACGAAGAGGATGCTGCAACTGAGAATGGATCGCTTGCTCGTTTTGCAGCCCCTATAGGGGAGGAAGTTGCACTCCAAAACAAACTCAGGGCCAGAAAATTTTTATTTTCTTTTGTGTTTTTCCCGCCTTTGCTCTTAAAAAATGGGGTAAATTTAACTGCGATCAAAGACATCCTGATAAGACGTGGCTCCCAGAGAAAAATAAGGGCCAGCTAAGCCGTTGTCTCCGGAGGTCGTGTCATCTGATCACAGTGCGGGAACCCCCCAGGACTGCCGCTTTCTTTGCATTTCCAGCCACCACAGCGCGCCACACTGGCGCACACTTGTTGTATCTTTTCCGTGGCTTCTTGCTACACCCTGGAGAACCTCTGGGGACGAAATCTGGAGAATGTCACGTGCGCAAAGCTAAAATGACACCCGTGCATACAGTGGAGGTGGCACCCCCACCCAGACATTTGCCACACTCCCGGGGATTCTTTCCCGCCGGGGCTCGCAACCAGGCGGTCCCACAGATTATCACTAAAGCTGACGGGAATTTCTCGGCTGGAGGAAGTCTCAGGACCCTTATCGGAGGGCTATCCTGCAATGTCCTGGGCAAGCGCTTCAAAAATAGCAGCAGCCAAGGAAACTTCTGGACAACCGACGGTAGACAGACGCAAATGAAGACTAGACGTCATGTTGAAAGTTTTCCTCCAAAGATTGCGATTATCGTTTTTTATGGTGGAAAAGGACACCTGCAGGTCACCCCAGCAATCAGGTATCAAGAGTTTTGACTGTAAGAATATAATCTGCATCTATATTTCAGTGGTAAAAAAGGTAGGCAACCGACGGTAGACAGACGCAAATGAAGACTAGACGTCATGTTGAAAGTTTTCCTTCAAAGATTGCGATTATCGTCTTTTATGGTGGAAAAGGACACCTGCAGGTCACCCCCAGCAATCAAGAATTTCGACTGTAAGAATATAATCCGCTTCTATATTTTAGTGGTAAAAAAGGTAGGCAAGGCTGAATATGGCCGAAAATAGCCAAAAAGGTTTAATATGCTTATGGCACAAGGTGCAGAAAAAAGTCTCCAATTCCGATCCAAATGGGCACTGTAGGACATGTCTGTTGCCGCACTCTCGATTGAAGATCTAATATAATCTGCATTACAAGCACATCTTGCTGATTCTTTTTATAGCATATTAGGAACTTCATTGGGAGGGTTCTCCTTGCACCAAGGTGCGGCAAGGTGCAGAGCTTATTTGTACCAGTTACCAACATCAAGTCAAAAAGATGCGCCTTGCAGTCCACACTTTAATTTTCAAGCGATTTATTTTTAACATGGCAGGCATTATGATTCAGCGTCCCAGAACTCTCACGGATCATATATATATGAAGCTGAAGTCATGTCTGTGAGATATAATGAGTTTTGCTTGTCTCGAAAGCTTTGTCAAAGACAATCAAAAAAAATTAATTTGACAGCAGCAACAACCCCGCAATAATGAATTCCTCGCTCGTGTTTTTCGTGCTTTTGCTCTCTTTCATGCAGCAGTCGACTGCCTCTCTCAAATTCACATACGACCAGGACAGAGATAATGTTGCAGTCTGGTGGGGCCAGGCTGACAGTCAGGAGAGATTGTCTGTGTATTGTCAGAAGCAGACATTTGGCATTGTCATGGTGTCTTTCTTGAACAACTGGAACTCAACAGACGCATCCTGGAATTTTGGGAACCAATGCTCAGCAGATAATGTGTGCCCATATATGGAAGAAGACATCCAGACATGCCAAAAGTTGGGCATAAAGGTCTTGCTTTCGCTTGGCGGGGACTCAACCAAAGGCGAATATGGAGTCAGCAACGATGAAGAAGGAAAAGCTGCAGCCAACGTTGTGTACAATATGTTCCACCCGGCCGGAAATGCTGCGGAAAAACCTTTTGGAAAGGCAGAAATAGATGGCTTTGACTTCGACCTTGAAAACAACAAACCAAACGGTGTTGGTGCCATGGCAGCTGAGCTAAGAAAACTATGGACTACTAAAACCCTTCTCATCTCTGCCACCCCTCAGTGTGTTTACCCTGACGGCTCGCTCTCAGGACTTCTTGCAGATTCCAACGCCAAAGTGGATTTTGCGTTTGTCCAATTTTACAACAACGCTGGCTGTTCTCTCAGCACTTCGGGATACAATAGCTCGTGGGATACCTGGTACGACTATATCACCGAGAGTTCTGGAAACCCTGATATGAAAATGTTCATCGGTCTCGCCACTAACGCTGATGCCCAGTACGTTGTTGATATAGATAAAGTCAAAGCTCTCACCGAAACTCATAGAAAGGCCAAGCATTTTGGGGGGTTTAGTCTTTGGGAAGTCGCCACCGCAGAGCAAAAAATCACCAACAAGTTGGATTATGTTTCTGGTTTGGCCTATATTCTCAAAGGCAAAAACTTACCAAAGAGAGACCTCTCTGACGATCAGCTATTCAAGAAAAGAGCTCCAATTACAATCATTCCTTCAGCTACCCAGACGGTCGCTGGCTCGACCTCTACATTACAAACTTCAATAATTTGAGACTGCTACTTTATGAACACGTTAAACATCACAATTGCAATCACCGTGCTTAGCATACCAATCAGCGTCCATTCAATTCTTTTACGACTAACTTGAAAATGCCTTCATTTCCATTCTTTATACCATATTACATACATAGATTCAATTCGATTTCTCAGCTTCGCTTTACGATTTTCTGCGTAACGTTGTAGGTTAGATAGATCATTGAAACTCGCAGCCAGCTTGTGCGTTTGTGAGGCATTATCATCATCAAACTTTATTGAATGATTCAGTTCTATGGGGACTTTCAATAATCCCGGACAGAGACTCTTTTAACAAAGTCCAATGCAGCGGTATGCTAAAAAGGCAGACCGAAAGCTTTCAACAGATCTAGCTGAGCAGATCTAGCTGAGCAGATCCTTTTCAAAGCATTTATTAGTATCAGCATGAACTCCTCAAATATCAAAAATCTCAAAAGCTAGTCTCTATTTCTTGGTTTCCTTTATGATTCTCGTTGATATACTATTCCCAGATTTGCCTCTTCAGTTAAAGAGACTATCTTTCCTTTTTGATGGCTCAAACAGCTGCTGCTTCAGATTCAACATGGGTCTGATTGTATTTGGCTAGGATAGTGTGATATCTCACAAGACTTTCTGGTAACTGAGGTTATGGTTAGGTGTCATCAAAAAACTGACAATGCCAAAGATCTTCACGAAGTAATGCCTGAGAGAAACAACGCTTTGAAGATCAAATAACTGACATTGCCAAAGATCTTCACAAAGTCATGCCTGGAAGAAACAACACTTCAAAGTGAGCTGGGCTAATCTTCATAGAGCTCAGCTCCGCAAACCACCATCTGATTTCCGCTCGTTCAACTCTTACAACACATCTACTAAAAAACTTCAGCTGCCTACTGCGGGAAACGAAACCAGCACAATGTCATCCTAGGATAGAGCGTAAATAAGCTGAGCGCATTGTTATGACCTAGGACTATTTAGGTCTCAATCTAGGGCATATAATATCCAAGATTTTTACATTGAAAAGACATACAAAACTGTGAAACCGTGAGCACATTTTCCTATTCTACACAAGCACCTCTGTAAACCTTCAACATCCCACATAACTGAGATCATAACAGTACAAAGACCATTCAAGCACAAGATTAGCGTCTCCCAAGTGGCTTTACCTTGATATTGTGAGCTACAGTTCAATAAGTAGCACAATCACATAGTTGTGATTCAAGATAACATACGGGCTACACCCAAGTACGTTAACATTGTGGCTAGAACAGAAGAGCCAATGGAGAATACGCATAGACCCCCAAATGAGCGGGGGTAAACTTCAATGACTCAAATGGAAGATTATTCTAGAACTGCTTCCCCATATGGCGCATTCTAGCTCATTGGGTGCTTGCTCGTTTGAAACTTCTCTTATAGGTCAGCTATGACGATGTTGTGCTGTAACATTTGCACAGATATATTTACGCATGTTTCTCAGAAGAGGGGATTCGTCGTGTTGCATTTATTGAGCTATTGTTATCCGTCTCTTTTTTGTTGGATTCTAGATTTTGTGAAGTGCGTATCGCTTTCACTGGAAAATGAGTAAGAGCAATGTGAATACTTTCAAAGTCAAGTGAGTACAAACTGCTGCTAATAGCTGCTGTTGGTTATACTTCCCCTAGCATAAACTACGTATAATTTAGCTCTAAAGGCTGCATATAGTTAAACAGCAGCTTGCAAAAGCACTACCACCTTGCTCAAGTATACGGTAGCGTAGTAATTAGGCCAAGTTCTTCTAATTCTTTTTAGGAAGTCCTTAAAAGATACGCGTTTATAGCAGCTCTGATTGATAACTTCTACATTTAATTACATACGGTAGCAAGTAGTCCATGCTAGCAACGGTAAAAATAGCTTCGGAAAACCATTAGCTAACAATAGCCAGCAACAAATGATGCGTTTAAATTAATCACTTAGTAAGAGTCTCCCAAAAATACACTAATAACAAGAGGGATGGCAATTTCGTTGTACAAACAATCAAACACAAGCTGATAAAAGATGGAGACAAAAGTGTCGCCAAGGAGACTTATAATCACCAATTTTGCCGCTGGAAAAACACACGCGCATTTGGCTGATGTGTACTCCCACAAATAGTCCAACGCCATGGCCTTTAGTGAGAAACAAAGTTAACAGGATTCACGGCTGAAAAAAGCAGTCACAGTATCGGGTGCATATCACTAGGCAAAAGTTGGTCTTAAGTGACACATTAAAAAAGCAAAAATGCGCAAGAATGTGTATACCTGCATATTTTTTCGAGATTGCTTGCAACATTTGGGCGATGATACAGTAAAAAATATCCTGTCAAACAAAAGAGCACAAGATAAGCTATTAGTCATCTAAAATACATAAAGCCTATGAACCAAAATTAAAAGTTAGGGTGATTGATACTGTAAGCGCGAATGATCAAAAGCGCTTCCCTCATGAACTGCACTGTAGTGATTCAAAGCTGTAAACTATGAGACACTTTCAATTAATTTTGAGCAGTGTGTATTACTGAGTACATTGGAAATTAGTTTTCACGGTGTAATGAAATGATCATCAGTCCAGTACAAACTTTGGGTGAATGACGTTTTATTTGGGACAAATTTTGTCTCTCGTCCAATGAGAGTATGGTGATGACAAGGACAAAATAAGCAAAAGATACATTAGAAATATAAAAATTCCAGGCTTTGGGCAGCATGTCTCAGTTTCCTTTAGTTTCTTGGCTATGTATTTGTAGTTACCCATCTGGGTTGATATCTTGGATTCTTGTTTATTTCATGCTTCAAGTTACATCGATATGCGTCAACTCTGCACGCTGCTGTTCTGTAATTTCTGGATAGTGGGTAACGCAGTTGAAAAAGAGAAAAAGTGTTTTCATTTTCCTGGTTTTGTGTTTCTTTTTGCAAAACCAAATCAAGTCCTATTGTGTTTTTGCAGACCCATATAATAATCTAGAACCTTTTGATTTTGTTTTGCCGTACAGTTTTGTAAATGTAATCATACAAACACCTAAAAAGAAAGACAACACGAGGATCCTCTCTGGCCCGAGTATGGGTTTTACGGGAACCACCCATTCAATGTCCCACTTGGTAATTCTCATCAGGGAGCGAATATATGGCACATGGGTTTGCTTGATATTCTCGAAGATTTGGTACTAATTGAAACAATTAGGCAGGCTTCTACGCGAGACACTCGCATAAGCCCAGAGGGAGCACCTTACATAGAATCCCATGTCACAGATGTCAATCGGTGTTTGATGTGCCTGTGAATCTATTTCTTCAATAGCTGTTGATTTTGTTCTTTGATTCAGGAATCACACATCAGAGGTACGGACCCACATCCAGGTCTATTCTTTAGCCCCCTAAGTTTACTCTTTATGATAAAATGTGTTTGATATTCTTTTGTCAATTACATCAATATACATGGAAATGTCACATCAACCCGCAGCAAGCCCAATTGTGTTGAAAGCAGATAACAATAGAAAAAAGAAATAAAAAATTAAGGTTTGATTTCTCTACTCCTCCCTTTTGTCCAACCAGTTCTCCCTTCGTTATTGATGCAAAAATGTAAATATTTATGTGAGGAGGTACCGTGGAAACAACAGACCGCTGGCAATTATGTGTGTAATTACTTGCTCATTGTGAATACTTCCTGATAGAATAGGCAGTTACGTTCGGGCGAGATATGTCCTTGCCTGGAAGGCCCTCATTCGTCGTTCTCTTGTGGTTGTAGGAGTGAGGTTTTAGCATAAATACCCACTGGTTTCTTCCCTTTTGTCACGAATACACATGTCTGATGTATCAGCAGATCTTTCGAATAGAACAATAATATCCCAAACAGAACAATAATAACTGCTGAAAACATAGAAGTCAAGAAAAATCAACGATTACTCCTTCCAACATGTCTACCTTAATCAAGTCCACGTCTGATGATGATGACATCAGAATTTTTCTTTTCCTGAGACACAATAAGAGTCATACCACCACGAACGACTGCTCTGCTGCTGACATCTTCAAGCCTGAAGACTTTATCAACACTAGCCCTGACGAGGATTATTTCACTGTACAGTTTGGTGATCTTGCTAGTTCTGGCTTTGGAACTGAGATTGGAGAAGCTGCTAAGAGTGCTGGTTCTGAGTCATGTACAGTAGTTGAAGAAGCCACTAAAGGGGCTAGTTCAGGGTCTGAAATTGAAACCGAAGAAGCTGCTGAGACTGCTGGTTCTAGCTTTGGGGCTGAGACAGAAGAAGCTACTAAGACTGCTGACTCTGTCACAATCGGCGATTGCTTGTCCGACTTGTGTGACAGTTTCAAACCGGTTTCTTTCATGGATAGCTCCAATGAAGAACTCATGCACGGTGTTGCCAAACTCTCTCTTGGAACGAGTTCTCAAGCTGGCCAGAGTTCAGACGATGTATCTTCGCACATTCCAAGAACCATCTCCAGTGCTTGTGAGCTCGATCAGATGGACCATAAGCTTCCTTTGCAGTGCTGGCCTGACGGTGCTCAAGGCCCAAAAAAGGGCGAGCCAGCATTCCTAGAATTTATTGACTCGTTAGTCAACAAAAGAAAGAAAGGAAACTATAAGTGTTCTCATTGTCCCGAGAGATTTTTGACAGCTGGTGAATTTATTCGTCACATCAGCTGCTACAATTTGGAAAGCACAAGAAAGCATAGATGTCACTACGATGGATGCGTGTGGAAATATCTTGGGATTCCAAGATATGCTGAGTTGAAGCGTCATTTGATCAATTATCACAAAGACAGACAACTATTGCTTGCAATGGAGAATAAACGGAGCAGATCCTGCCCATCTTCCAGTCGCAAAGCCAGACATTCTGTGTTCATCAACTCTAAGAATGACCTGCGCCCACCTACTCGGAGGGGTATCAACGGCAATTCGAGAGAAACAAACAGAAGAGCAATAGATGTAACTCCTCATAATGGTAGATACTATTGCAGAGTGGTTCCTGACCGTTGCCAGAAGAGCTTTCCTAGAAGAGACCTGCTCATTCGTCATATCCGGATCTGTCACGAGAATCCAGATAGTCGCTTCAACAGGGCTGGTCGTTAGTCTTTTTAGCGACTAGATACCTGTCTGTAACTCCCCCCTCTTGAAGCTTCGCTCGAGTGTGTATCATCACTTGAGTGAGGATCAGTGAAGGTCAGAGTGTTCTGTGGACTCATGGCTGTCCTCTGAGTTGTTGTATTTTCCTTAAGTAAAAACTAAAAAAAACCCAAAAAAAAAGTATATACGTCAATAATAAAAAAAAAAGTTTGCTCGATGTTGAATTTACCCCTCAGCATTGCGCATAACAAAATTTGTCGGAGAAGTCCGACTATGTAAGTTCATTGATTACGACACCCAGGATAGCCAAAATTCAGTCACTTGCACACGGAAAACAAAATATCAATACCAACACAGTGTAGTAGAGATGATATACTCCTACCACAAAGAAATTTAGCTCATATTAGGTTTGAGGGGACTTTGGAATTTGTTAGTAAGTAAATCACCTTTTTAGACAACCATTCCCCTATTCAACATTCAAAGCTCACAAAAATGAGTCTAGACCAAACATTAAGAACCTATGCACCATACGAAAGAACCTCTAAAGGACATTATTTAGCGGAAGGAAATGTTTACGCCTGATAAATCACTTAATTGATCTCAACACCGACTTTTCTTTTTTCTATTGTTTTCAATTCCTAAAAAGATTTTTTGCCAAAACCAGTGTACCGTATTTCCGCCACCAAACGAGGGGTCTTTGTCCAGGTATGTTGATCCCGTTAAATTCATGGGTAAATACTACATCGGTCTCCATGAACTGTGTTTGCCGTGGGCGAGCTTTTCCCGAAATATCTGTGATAAGCTGCAGGAGCCGAAAACAATTTTTGTTGTACTTTCTTTGTTCATTTTGTTCCACACATTTTGTACTGCATTCGAGATCATCGTGCAGTGACATATGACGATGTAAACACTCGTGTTTCAACAGCAGCATTCGGCGCAATTGTCAAAGTCAACCGCAATGCGGTATGTGTGGTACAAAGCCATGCCAATTAAGTAGTGCCCACTCGAGATTTTGGTCGGATCTATAACCGATTTACAAAAATGAAAGCAACATTCGCGACAAATTTAGCTGCAGAATTGCCAGTGCAAATGTCGGTACAAATGATGATACAAGTTTGGTACATTTATGAGTACAATTGAGTAAGAAATGCGTTTGCCGTTTTCACCTGTCCCCCACGTCTTAATCTAAAAAATCGAGAAAGGGGTGGTTTTAAGTGGTAAAAGTGCAGGGATGTTTTGAACAATACAGAGCAAATCGATATGCAAGATATCTGCGTTCTTTTTGGACTGTAAAAAAAGGAAATCAATTCAGCTACTGTACCGAAATAGTCTTCCGTTTAGCAACGACTTCATTCAATTAATATGCAGCATACTATACGATGTGCATATTGATACTGATGCATATCGAGACGTGTTGTTCAGAAAATAGTTCCTGTTTTCTGTTATTATTATGTGGAGTAACATTGACCGATCGCAAAGAAAGAAAACAGCAAAGTACAGAGAGACCGTCAACTCAAAAAAAGATTTATCTATGGAACAATCGCAACCGCACAGTCGAGTAGACAAATATCTCCATTTCAGGATGTTTTCGGCATATTTTGCAGAGACAATTCGTCATAGCTCATGGGGACAAATCGTCTTGGCTCGCGGAAATCGTCATAGAAAAAGTACGTCTTTTATTATTGTGGATTTTCAGAATGTAGTCAATTCTGGTTGGTTAGACTGGGCATATGGCTGGCCGCACGTATCAGAAAATGTACCCCCTTTTGATACGAGTCACATTATGGACAAAGTCACCAAGTGATAGCAGATCATTTTGAATGTCTTGAAGTGGCAGGACGACTAAGGATGCAAGGAAGAGTCACCCACATCCATTCTTTATCCATCCAGCGTGATTTTCTTCATTTGAGCGAACCACCAATAGAAACACAGAGTTTGGTTACGAAGCACTTGATCGCTGAGCGAAAAATTTGGAATCTTTTCGGCTGAAGTTCAGTTTGAGCGAAAATGAAAAATAAGCAAAAATACACAAACTTCACCACACTAAGCTGGTACGAGGGCCGTAATCTGCTAGTGGATAATCAAGCAAAGTGCAAAGAACTCAACAATAATGTCCGAAGTAACCAGCAAGAAAGTTTCCCCACCATCACAAGCCCTTTTGAACGACAAATGGGATGTCGTGTTGTCTAACACCTTGGTCAAGACCGGTCTTGGTTTTGGTTTTGGGGTGTTAACCTCTGTGTTATTCTTCAAGAAGAGAGCTTTTCCAGTCTGGTTAGGCGTTGGATTTGGATTGGGAAGAGGGTACGCTGAGGGTGACGCTATCTTCCGTTCTCCAGTCGGATACCGTTCGGTTCAAGCTTAAATAGAAGAGGGACAAGCAACGACACCAACGACAACATAACAACCATTCTATATTAATGATACATTACATCCCAAAGGCATTAAGAGCAACGTAGAAAATGGTATATTCTAGAGGGAGACCTTCATAAAAACCCGGCTGATAATAGCTGATCATCATGGACAGCCATTCATCCTATAGCTGGTATCAAAAGTTTCACGTGTATGTGCTTTCATTTTTTGTTTGATCTCACTCATGTTAATATTCTGTCACTATTTTCTTTATAGTTCTCTCCATAATTTACTCGATAATAAGGTACATACCTATATTCTACCCTTGAGGTCGGTTCTTGATCTGTCTGTAGTACTCGTTGATTTTTCAGCTCCAAGGCTACTGGACTCACCGGCTTACGTAATACGAAATTTTGGCTCCTGTGTCATATTCTTACTAGGTTCGGAATCGATGAACAATGGCTGTTTCCATTTGAGATGGAGGCAAAGTATAAATGGAGCGGCAACTACTGTGGCTTTGTTACAATGAATAGAGAAACAGGAAAACAGTTCAACTTGTTGCCTAGCCATTTTGAAATTTCCAAGACACGACCAGGTGGGTGGATTAGCCTAACAGGGAGTTTCATATAGCTGTTGCAGAAATTGGTAAACATGAACATACACGGACAATCGAAATGGTAACTTTGCCATGGTCGCTGAAAATAATGTTAACCCTAGTGGATACATTTGTGTGTCCAAGTTAACTACTATAAGAATGCTTTATGTAATCAAAATTGTTCTTTCACATTAATCAGAAAAGGCTTCTGCAAGTAACGAAAACAATGCAGGATTTGATTGAGCAGACACTTGCATACAACAACAGTCCAGCAGTGGTCATAACGTGTCTTCTGTAACCATGGACATGCCCAAAAAGAATTACAGTCCGAATCACTGACAAGCTTTAACGAAACAAGCCTTTCAAACAGTCCGTAAGATCAGCTAATCCCTGCACGTACCACGCGCCGCGCAAATGATCATCACGATTGATAGCCTCGCTGATGACCTATAAAGTCCTTTCTAAGGGGATTTGACTTTGATGGGATAACCCGCGTCATGCCATGATCATCATGAAGAGACATATTTGCTGCTGTACGGCCAATTGCATTTCGTAGAAACTTCTTCTGGCAAATCAAATCCCAGTTCCAAAAAGGAAAAAAAGAGAAGCAACAAAATATAGGCATTATTAGTCAGCCAAAAGATCTAGATACCTCATTTTTTGCGTCCAGTTCCATGTTGGAGTGAGCAACATAGCCTATCAAGATCCTGCTAGCAAATGTAAGTATAATTTACGTCATCAGGTAATACATTAAATCACCTCATTCCAGCAACCTCCCTTCAAAAAAAAATTCGAGAAAAAAAAAAAAAAAATAAAAAAATAAATTGAAAAATAAAATAATGAAAAACTAATGCGAAACAATACCAGTGAAGGAAAATGAACCACTTTCACGAAACTATAACCCAGCAAAATATAATGTTATGTCTGAGAACAATAGATGTTTACGTGTAGGTTTTTTTCATATATCCGAAAGTCCACCCTAGCTCCTTTGGCCTACTGCTGCCACAATTTTAGTGCCCAGGGATACCTTTCGCGTGTGTAACATTTATGTTGGCCAACAAAAATGTTGTAACAAGAACATAAAAGTAAGGATTGGCATGTCTCCACGATTCTAGGCCGTAGCTCGTAAAAAAAATCGTCATGCTAATTAACCGGGATTGTTGCAAGGAAAACCCAAGCACCAGAGGCAGGGAGGATGCAAGAGAGAATAGCAAGTTGATAGATTGATCAACATTTGCTTTAGTTGCTTGCATTGCACAATAGGCACCGCAGACTCTAGCTTCGTGGTGTGCAGTATATCGCGTGGAATAGTCTTTTCAGTTCTCGGTTTTTTGAGACCCAAACTCAAGACAAAGCAAACCAGGCCAACAAAGCCCACACCACGGACCTCCATCTTTCGTCTACATTGCTACTGCGGTCGCGTGTACATCACTCTTTACGTTCCTGTCTAATTTGCTCTATACATAGATCTGCTAATGCGTAATGCATGTGCCCACCTTGCTGGCCGCTGATCCGCGTTCCCTGGTGGAGGCGAACACACCGCTTTACAGGCGCACAAGAGATCATCAATTACACTCAGAATTTCACCAAAAACAATACCGCAGCTCAATTAAAGTTATAACTGCAACCCTAGCCAATACACAGAATCGAGGTCAAATTTTTAGTCTCTTTTTTGTTCATGATTTGCCTTATTTCAAAAATCAACACAGCAGGAAAAGAATAAAAAAAAGAAAAGAAAGAAAAAAAATAAAAAAAAATAAAAAAAATGAGCCATTCGAAACCAATTACTGATCAGATTTGTAAATCAATCATTAATTCGTTATTCAAATTTAATTATTTCACTTGATCAATTTTCAGATTGGTTTCCTCTAACCTGCACATTCAGATATTCAGGCGAGTTACACATCAAGCGGACCTCCACTCATCATTTCCCTGTGCCTCATCCTCATATAGGCAGTATACCGGATATATTGATGAATGCAGTTTCTATTCACCTATGCACACTACTCAGTAATATGAAATCAACATCCCGCTAAGTAAATCAAAGCTGAGGACAGAGACGACGACCGGAGAAGCAGGAGGACCACGCACGAACCAACCAATAGGATCTCGCCTGCGAAAAAAAAAGAAAAGCAGAAACCAACATGTCAACCAGAATAACGTCATTTCAGATGACGTACGAAGATCAAAACAGCCTTACCCTCGAGCTCGAGCATCTCCAGCGACTCAAACGTAATCTTAGCAACGAGCACGAATTTATTACCGAGCAGTTTGAAGAGCAGATTCTTCTCCTAAAGCTCCGCTTCAAACTTGAGATACACTCGTTGCAGACCGAGTATGAGTTGATGGAGTTTCAGTTTCACAACAGGCTTGAGGAGCTCTCGTACAAGTTCCGCACGCGTAACTTGATTTTGAGCCACGAGAGATTAATCAAAGATAACAACGACCCGAGCATCTCTGATGACAGCGATTCTGCCACACAAATTGACCCCATGAAAAAAGTAAATCTTGTTGATTGTTTAGGAATCGACAAAACACTCCTCATAACAACCTCACAGGAAAAACTTATAGACAACCGTCAGTTACGTGAAGAGGACCGTATATTTTTCCAAGAGGATTCACAACCGGCTGTGGAAGACCACAGCCAGTATGAAAACAACCACAAAGAAAACAGCAAACCGAATGGCTCGCAAATCGCGTTACTAAAAAAAAAAGCCAACCAGGAGTCCAGACTGCTAGTAAATAAAATGGCCCCGTTTGGCTTGATCAAAAAACCCAAAGAGTTGTATAATCTACTCTTTGATTCCATGTACAAGTTTGCCATCGATATCTTTCAGGATCCGGCACTTGCCAAAGGAAAAAAATCCAAAAAGAAAAAGCCGTTTGTATCCGCCTCCAACCACCATTGCTCAAGGGATATTACAACGACCACTCCGCCCTGCAGCTCTGAGAAAATTGTTGAGTTGCAGCCCACGGGCGGTATCAACGGCGAAACACACGAAAACGCGTCAGTAGGCAGCAAACGGAAAATGAAGCCTGTAGACCTGAAAAAGTCTGTAAACAGTAGGCATGAGAAGCAGGAAACAAGCAAGTGCAAAGAAATCACATTCAAAAAGGATGAAGATGAGACTGAACCGGCCAACTGGAAACCGGTGGATTCAAAAGCCAAGCCAGTGAAGAACAACGAAGAAACAGAAAAAGCAACACAAATAGCAGAGGAAAAAGGAGTCGAAAATCACAAAGCAGGCGGGAAAGAAACAATAAAGGAAAAGGAAGATGAAAATAATGAAGCTGAACAAGAAGTACACAATGAAGAGTTCGAAAAACAAGAAGCTGAGGAGAAAAGAGCCCCATTATTCCACGACGAGCGAGAAGAAGACGAAGAGGATGAGGATGACGACGAAAGAGAGGAGGATGATGACGACGAAGATGACGAAGATTCTGAGGCTGAATATTGGGAGGCCGAGGAAAATCACGAACAACAGGCAGCTGCTGAAGAATTAAATGATGAAGCAGAAGAAGAAGAGGAAGAGGAAAGAGTGAAGAAAAGCGACAGATCAACAAAAATCCCATTACGCAGAATATTATCGGTAGAATCCAGCCTGTCACTGCAGGTAGAACCTCCTACCCCAGAAACGATCACAGTCACGAGGACCAGCACTCCCTCGGGTTCTTTTTCTCATGTAGACAGTGCAGGTAATACAGAAACCCCGGCGATAAACGAAGTCAGTAGGCCAAAAAGTGTATTGCAGATCACTGCCATGCTCAACTCGGAAACTGAGAGCGAGAACAACACAATCGACACAAGTCGAAGCAGTAGTAATGTCAGTGTATCTGTTGACAGAAAGCGAAATGATAGCCGTTGTGGGGCATCGCAATCATCTTCTCTGCTTTCCTTACACAACAATAGTATCAATGTTTCCGATACCTCAGCCACAGGAGGGGATTATAATGGCGATCATAATCAATCACAACCTCCGCCGCAGCCGCAGCTGCAACTTCAACCACAAACACAACCTCTGCTGCAATCTCCACCACAAACCCCGCAACAGACAACAGCTTCTATGGGGAAGAGAAATGCATCAAAAGTGGTAAAAAACACAGTTGATCGAGAAGAACGGGTCAGAATCCAAAGAGACAAAGAGTTCAAGGAGATTCAGGCGATCATCCCTAAAAACTTGAAAAAGAAGTCTCGGAAGGACCCCAACAAGTACAATTCTGCGAACATATTGAATCAGGACCCGAAGCTCCTTAGACTCTGTCCAATATGCTCGAGAAAATTTTACAGATCGGAGCACCTTAAACGTCACTTGACTAGTGTCCACAACGATGAGAAGCCATTCTCCTGTGAGATCTGTGAAAAGAAGTTTACACGAAAGGATAATCTTAACCAGCATTTTCGTCGTAAGCATTCGGAACAGCCTTTCAACTCCTCGTCGTTTCCCTATAATATTATCAATAATCCTAACAAGGATAGCCATGAGCAGTCTTAGTTTGCCCTTTTGGGTATTTGCAATTTCTTGATCATCCCTGTATACATAATAATCACTTTAAATACATGGTTACACCTCCTTGCAGATTTGCCAGTAAATGCGGATAATCACCCTCACTCGGATGATCCGCACGCTTCCCATCTCCGGAAAATCAATCTTAGTGCAAGAAATTCCGGAGTGTCCTACAGAGACATTCTAGCCGAACTAGGTGCATTTCCGGAATCTCTTCGGAACAAATATTTTCCTCTTTTTGTGCATCTGGACTGAGACCAATGCGTTAATGCTGCAAAGAAATTTCTTAGAAACACATCTCTAATGCATCTCCGGAATTTCCTGGAGTGACAAATTATATAACCTGATAATCGCTCCGATCTCACGGCTTGCCATGCATAAAAAGAAACACATAACATTCGATAAGTACCCCACAGATACCCTTATGGTACTGATTTTCCGGGGAGCCTATCGCTTGCCACATCAAACTAATCGAATATATATATGCCTTTAGACGTCCGCCGCATGTAAAACGCCAAGTTTCGTAGTGCTCGTAGCAAATTGCGCAGCTTCCGATGTCAGTAATAGGATGAAGGTGATTTTTATCCCCCTCCCCCACCTGTAAGTGGTTAAAGTTTGAATCATTTTTTCAATCTTTCTTTTTCCGTTGTTGGAGGGGAGGGGCCGCCAATATTATTAAGCAGTAGTAATAGTATAATATCGGAACAAGACAAAAAAAAGGGAAAAATAAAATCAGTATAAAGCAAATTTTTATTTTGCTTTGCATTATATCAAAACCTCTTACGGCACATCAACACATAGCTGAAAAACTGAACTAGCACATAAAGTCCTCCTTTTCAGTTGCCTGTCCCGTATCTACGAACCGAAGACAGACAAGCAGTTATTTACACCCTTTTCTCTTGCAGCTCCATTATACCTGGGCTTTGGCCTCGTTTCTTTTTGCTAACTACATATCGATGAGTAACACAAATTCAGCCAGTATTGTTTTGCAAAATGGGGGCATTCTCAAGGTCCAAAAGGTAAGACAACGGAAGATATATTCATGTGTTGCCTGCCATAATAAAAAGATTAAATGCTCTCGAGAGCATCCTTCCTGCCAACGGTGCTTGAAGTTCAAGCTTCCCTGTCAGTACTATGTGAACGAACGTGTCAGCCGCAAACAACGCAACAGCAGCAGCCATAATAGTACAGCCGATCATGTTCATAAAACCGAGCCAAAATCAAAACCAAAAGCAAAAAAGACTGTGAAGCCGGAAGTTTATGAGCAAAAGACTACCTCTGATGTGGATACGTCTGCTATTAGTCCTGTGGCAGTCCCAAAAAACGAGAATATCAACGAAATCAGAGCTAGCTCTGATTTTCTCGGACTTGCCGACATTTTCAACACACTTGCCGAGCCTCAAATTACTCCAATACCTACAGAATCGGCTATGAGAACGACAACCGGTGTGACTTCCGACTTGATGACCGCAACTTCAGCTGGCTCTTCAAAAACAGCCGCAAGTGCTTCTAATAGCAGCAGTAGCAATAACGGGGACGATATAGAATCTCTTTCTAGTTCGATAACTAGTGTCACAATGTTAAATACACCCCCTGTTATGGACCAGCGAAAATCAGTAAACACCGGCCAAACATTGCAAGTGCAAGACGAACGGCTTGACATGTTCAATCTCATCATCAAGAACATGATCAAAAACAAAGAGCTTTCTTATGACGTAATCAACACCTTCATCAACGAAATTCATTTTTTCATGCCCCTCTTGGATATCGAGGATTTTCAGTTGTTTCACAACTATTATTGGCAGAGGGTGAACGGCGACGAGTACGAACCGGAAATAGACGAATCAGTTCATAGTGTCGAGTTTGTCATCTCACAGCTAGATTTGTTTCTCACTTACTTTATCATTCTTTTGGGTACTTTGATTCATGCTAATAACTCCAAAAAAGCGCGCCCAAAATCGTTGGTACGGCAACTATACAAATGCGATCATATCACGATTACGAAAACGATAGAGATTATCGACGCAATTTTCAATTACTTGAAATTTCCACAGCTGACGATCAATTACTCGTTGAACAATTTGAAGTTATTTGTTGTCTATCAATCATTAATACCCAATCCTTCAATAACAAACATCTCGTCCATCGTGCGTGTTGCTCAGCAGTTTAAACTCAACAAAGAACCAGTGATATATCTAAGAAGTACAAACTCCAAGTTGGTTCAGTTTCACAGATTATTATGGTGGCACATTTTCTATTTGGATATCAAGACCTCGCTTTTGCACGATTTACCTCCTATGGTATCTATTGATGAGTTCGACACTGCATTGCCAACTGAGTTTAGTCATGACGAGTTACTACCGCACATAGTTCTCATGAATGGAAAATTCCGGTTCTCGTCATTTATGAACGGATTGCTCAAAGATCAGCAATTTTTCGGAGAAAACCTGTCCAAAGATGAAGAGGCGGATATGGCTCCCGAGGAGATCATGCTTCGGAAAGAGCACACTAAACAGGTCACTATAGACAAGATCAAAGACTTGTATATCAGCTGTAATTGCTCAGTATTCACCTTGAAAGAGTACCTTGAAAACTACATACAGAGGAAAAATGCCAGTACCACCATGGGTTGCTCGAATGATGATATAATAATCAAACAAGTTTCCTACTCAATCCAATTTTTGGAGTATTTACCAAACAAAGCGTTGTTCTATTTCTACAAGAGACACTATCAAAGCAATCACAACAAGTTTTTCATTCCAAAGCCTATAAACAACAGCTTCCAATCACAGACAAAGCCATCGGTCATTATCAACAACAATTTCAATGATGGCGAATTCATCTACTACTTCTTCATTTATTTCTTGAATCAAACTTTGAAGTTAACTATAGACAATCAGAACAATTCATATTTATGCTGGCTTTATGAGGACTACATTTGCATGAATGTGGTTTTGTTGCTACTTTCCAACTTGACAATCTACCTCAAAAACTACATCCAGCTATACAGTGCGATGGGCCGTGGTCTCAATAAAAATGACAGACTTTCGATGTCCATTGTGCAATTCTTGGTCAATGATCCGTTCTTCAATATTGCGGTGAAGGTCAATAACTCGGTCGCAACTCAACGCACAAATTCTGTATTTCTTACAAAGTGCTCAAACTTGATATCATTGATTGTGAAGAAAATCCAGTCGTATCCATGTAGATACGAGACTGGATGCGATATTTCGTCCTTCATTGAGATGCATAAGTTGAATAAGGTGAATCTGTCCGCGATAGTGATTCCGAATGCTCCAAAGTTCGCATCCGACAACACACTGAAGAGCAGTAGACCTGTTAGTGCTAATGATAGTGATGGTCGCCGAAGAAGCCTGAGCAGCAAGCACAGCCATGAAAGCAAAGATCAAAAATCATTGAACTTTCCAGCCCTTATTTCGAATGCAGGCATTATGGAAGAGGAACAGGACAATGGAAGAGATGACAGCACGACAGGTGGGTCAAACACTACTTGCTGTGCCGAAATTGCACCTAGATCTATGACTGCATTAGCTGCGGCAGCCAACAACGCCTACAGAATGTGTAACAACTTCTTGCCATTTCCAATACTCGACATGGATGATTCGAAACAAATGGCGTGTATTGATGAAGACAGCGATAGTGTGATTGAACTTGGTGATAGCGGATTGTTATCTATGGCTTTCAACGAAAATCAGGCTTTGCAAAATCTTGGTAACAATTATGCTAACGACAATGGCAATGACAACACTGGAACTCGGGGTAATAACGACGAGGGCAGCAATAACATTCAGTTATCGTCCGCGGAGCTGAACAACGGGATCTCAAATGTCAATATTGTAGCTGATATTGCGGAATTGCAAAGCAAACAGAATGACACTAAAGGAAACGGGTTTTCCTTTAGTAGCATCTTCAAAAATGATACTTTGATGTCTATCCCGATGACGATAACCAATCTGATGTTTTCCCTTCCAGGAACCATCAGCATGTCATTGGGATTGTCAAACTACGAAGATGGAGAAGACGATGAATTGCCTGTTTTGGATCAAGGCAAAGGTGAGTTGCCTGAGGATGTGTCACAAGAGCCACAAAATGCCTGTACAACAAAGAAAAATGTTATGGGGTTCATAGACGGCGACACATATTCGCGGCCATTGAACAAAGATGTGAACAGCGAGGAAAATGAGCTGGAAGACGATTTCCAGTATGATTGTTTTCACGAGTCATATATGAACGAGTACCAGATTGCGATAATCGAGGAGTTCAAGAAGCTCTTAGACACAATATAAGACAATGATACGTTGGTGGATCGAGCGGTGCTTTTGTTTTGATTTATTTTTGTGCTATGCTTGGGTTGTGCATTTGTGTGCTTTTCAGAAACTATTTATAAATAAGCTATATAGAAGACTTTCACATTGCTGCCTGTGACAGAATGGTGTGTATTAATGTACGATATTACGAAATGATGTCCACTTGTATAGCATTATAGGGCAGGGAAGTGGTACCCAGGAGAGTGAGAACGGCTTTCTGTTTTGTGTGAGTCTAGCAACAAGGAGGAACCACTATAGGGTTGTGGAGAAGGCAATGTATTCCAAACATAGTAATCTGGAGGTATTGGGACGTGTGATGTAATAGATTACAAAAAGCAATTTATTCCAAGCATGCTAATGTAGCCTATGAGGAAGTGTGAAGAACATTACGAAAAGCAATTTATACCAAGCCCACTTATGTGGAGCCATTTTATCTATAGCATACTAATTTGGAGCTATAGGGAAATGTGATGTAAGCTACTACAAAAGCCATGTTATTTTAATCAAACCAATACAAAGCTACAGCCATCATTACGAATCTGCATGCAAAATCCGGCACATTAAAGTGGTTATCAAACAATACGATACCACGAAACTTCAATTATCCTTGGGCACGTTACTGTGGTACACTGTAATGTCTTCCTCATCCGGCCATACCTTCCCAATGTAACGTAATTTTGCGTATAGGTAATTACAATTAGTGAATAGAATCGAAAAATTGTCACCAAATTTGCGCATTATTCCATATTTAGGTTTCGGTGGCTAATTAATCAAGTGAAGAAATTATGATCCAAATCATCAGACACAGCTGTCAATCAAGTATTCTTTACAGAATACCCAGTCTCTGTGGGCTTCCTTTCGTTCTAGAGAACGTAGATGGTCCGGCAGTAAAGGAATCATGACTGTTTCCCTTGTATGGAACGAGAGTTGCGTGCCTGTATTCATCTGTTTTCTCGAACTTTCTTCCTAAATATAGCCCAGGAAAATAGGCTTCTCCCATGTCCTACATATCCTAAATATAGCTCACAGCCTGACCAAATACTTAAAAGCTTCCCCTGAAGAAAATGAGCCACAGCTTAGAAGCTCCTTTGAGAACCTTTTCGACAGAAAAGCCTTCGGGCCTGACAATAAATTGCTCTCTGGCGTTCTTCCAAAGCGGATTGAAACCAACAACCCAGGCATAGATAACTGACGATATGCAGATCAAATGATCTGCGTTCGTGGCCCATAGTTGGGTAATGCAAACAAATTCCTTCACATTTTGAATCCTAAGCCTGAACAAAAGAAATCAAGGCTTGATACAAGCATTCTCCTATCTTTCCCCCAACTGCAAGGTGGTAAAGGCTCTGGTATTTTCTTTCTGTATCAGCATCTTTTCCCCTCCAGCCATGTGTTTACCTTTTGCACGTGTCACCGGTCGCCGTTAATAGCATTGTTACAGATCCGAGACTGAGATTGCGCACTGTTTACTTTTCCTGTCTCCTGAGCAGGTACCGGCCGTAAATAGCAGCAGACTCAGAGCCTAACCCCCGGCCGTCGTCACCTAAAACAAGCCTGTTTAGAATGTTAGGAGAGTGTATAGCCCAGAAGCATTAGTATTGACGTTTCCACATCGTGTCTTACGGGGAAACACAAACACAGTACAACTCTAAAAAAGACCGGCTGCTATTTTTGCACCCGCATACTCCGTTTAGTGTGGCGTATTTTTGTTTTTTGTTTTGGCCCCAGCCCACTTTATGTCCGTTTAGGTTTTTCAAGGCAAACGCAAGCCGGTCTCAGCCTCAAAATGTCCCTCCTGCAGCAAATGGTGGATTTATACAGGTTTTTCCAGAAGTGAATGCTGGGTATGCTATTTTTAGTCGAAGCTCAGAGCTGGGAAAATCCGCGAGGATACAGTATAAATATCTGGGGCTGTCGCCTTACTAGTGGTGTGTGGTTTGTGTTAGTCCTTGTATAGAGATTTCTCTTCAATCACTCTTCATAGATCGAAAAACATAGCTCTTTGCACGATAGAAATACACATAATAACATCATGGTTTCTTTCAACACACTCATAACGGCATCTGTTGCTTTAGCCAGCTCGGCCTTGGCCAAGACTGTTTCCAGTGGTACCTCCGACACCGCCTTGGGAAAGTCCATCAGCGTGCCTTTCACCTCAAAATCCGACTACTTCAAGGTCTACCAGACATCCTCGGGGGTGTCCTATGGCTCTGACGGGCTTGAATTGAAGCTTTCCAAACAATACGATAACCCTTCGGTCAAATCCGACTTCTACATCATGTTTGGTAGAGTCGAATGTACCGTGAAAGCTGCTCCGGGAACAGGAATTGTCTCCACCCTCTACTTGCAGTCCGACGATTTGGACGAAATCGATTGGGAATGGTTGGGAGGAGACGGAACTCAGGTTCAATCCAACTACTTCTCCAAGGGTAACACCGACACTTACGACCGTGGTGCTTACCACTCTGTCAGCTCTCCACAAACCACCGAACACAGCTACATCATTGACTGGACTGAAGAACGCATTGAGTGGATTGTCGATGGCGCTGTTGTCAGAACGTTGGCCAACACCTCTTCTGAAGGATACCCACAAACCCCATCGTTCCTTGCCATTGGTGTTTGGGCTGGTGGTGACTCTTCCAATGCTGCTGGTACTATTGAATGGGCTGGTGGATCTACCGATTACAGTGCTGGTCCATTCACTGCCTACTTCAAGGACTTGAAGGTCACCGATTACTCCACCGGTACCAAATACACTTACTCTGACTCCACTGGTGCTTGGACCTCTATCACCTCCACTGGCGGCTCTATCTTAGGAAACCTTGACGGCAGTTCTTCGGACTCTTCCTCTTCTTCGTCCTCTTCCACATCTTCTGCTTCTAAGACTTCCTCCAGTGCTTCTAGTACTAAAACTACCACCACTCTTTCTACTGGATCTGCTACCTCTACAGACAGCTCTAGCTCTGCTTCTAGCACTGATGCTTCTACCTCCAGCACTGTCACCCTTTCTGCCTCTAATAAGTCTGTTTCCGCTAGTGGATTCAGCACTACTCTCACCACCAGCTCCAAAAGCTCTGCAAGTTCTACCGATTCTGTAAGCTCCACGAGCTCTACAAGTGCTTTTGACACCACTACCAACATCACTGCATCTTCCGGTGCTACTGCTTTAACTCAACACAACAGCAACGTCATCAAAGCCTACCTTTCTGCTGTTGCTCTTCTTACAGGAGCCTGTGTTCTTCTCATCTAGTTGCTTTGTTTCTTACGCTTTTCATGCTAATTTTCAGTTCTTGGGTCATTTTTCACATCTTTAATATTCTTTTCGACCCTTTTCTTGAATAAAAAGGGTTCAATATAGAATAAATTTGCACACGATAATTATCTGTAGATAGCGTTTAATACCTGGATCGATAAGTGATCTGAATCATATTTGGTAGCTCCATCGTAACCTTTCAGTTTGACTATTTTTTATTCCAATGCCTTACATACTTGCTTACTCAATCAGCCATGTTTGTGCACAAACACACGTTCCTCGCATACCATTTTCCCATTGACCATCACATCGATCAGATGCATGCATTCGTGCCACGAAAAAATAACACCCAAAATTACACAAAAACAATTTTCAGTGGCGAACCTGTTCTCCTGTTTATGTTAACACATCGTTCATCACAACCACGATATCTACACCATTACATCCCCAATCAACTTGAAATGGACGCAGAACTACAACTTGTTGATAAGGTAGAGCTTCGTATCACTCTTGCGAGCACCGCAGAGAAGTTCGAGGCTTGTCTCGACACTTTTTTGGCTCCGCTTCTATTGAAGCTAGCCTCTCCACACGATGCAGTTAGCCAGAAGGTTCTTTCTTTCATTTCCCATTTGATGTTGAGAATGGGATCCTATCCAGACATCAAATTGCCTGTAGAGAAACTCCTCATTCAAGCAGGAAACCCCCATGTCAACGCCACCGCTCCCCCGGGAAAAGTAACCCAGGTGAAACTTTTCTCTTACTTGCTAGCTTCTCGGGGATTGGATAAGGAAACCTCAATTGAGTTCCTTTTGAAGGTGATACAGCTTATTATGGCCAACATCAGACAAGAAATGCAAGGAAATCCCGATACAAAGGCCCTCTCGCGGGCAGTATCGATCTTCATTCTCGCCTTGGCCAGAATTGGCCTGGGCAGGTTGAAAAACTTGGCTACAGAATACCTCACAATCTACAAAAATGCTGAATATTTCACCACAGACTTGCTCAAGATATCCGACCAGGACTTGCAGTTTCTTTTGCTCAAGCTTGGCCATTTTTTTCTTCTTTCTCCTGCCCCAGCTGCAGCCCTGAGCAGCTACTATCTGATGCAACAGGGCCTTAGTAGAGCCGAATCTTCGTCGCTAACGATCGATGCCGGCCTGAAATACAACTCCAAACAGCTCTCAGAAAATCGAGTGAATGTTTTGCTATTTTTGTCGTTGCTTGACTTTTCGGTGCTCACAAACGAGAGCAATCTCCCCAATTTTGTCCTTTTGTTGGTGTTTGCATTTGCAAGCAGAAACTCAGAGATCAACTCGATTGCTGCCAACTTGATGAAGAAGATAGACTTCAACAAGCTGGTCAACAACAGCCAGGTGATAGAACTGGCTCTTGACTATTTCATAGGTAGAAAAGAAAAAAGACCCGTAGAGCCTACTTTGCAGGAAATACTCATTTCCAAGATCTTCATCAAAAGTAGCTTGATTCTAGAGCAGCCTGATGCGACTTTGAGCCAGATAACAGTCCTAGGACTAGAGTCGGCGGTCGCAAAGCTCAGAAGGGCCAGTATTTTGTTTGCCAAGTACGTCAGTAGCAGAAAGAACGCCAGCACCAGCAGAGACTCGTTTCAGTACTATTGCAAGTTGGCGGATTTGATGGTGCAGAGGATCCACAGCGACGGATGGCCTCGATTGACGACCTCCGGAGTAAGCAGCTTGGAGCTTGCGAGAATGTATGCAGACAGAACCTCCCAGTATGAGATTTTGGGCAATTGCATAAACAACAAGCCAGCATTGCTAGTTGATAATGACTTGAAATTGTTGATATTCTTCTTTGATTCGTTGCAGGACGAGTCTCCGGAGATCGTCTCCGTGATCCAGGACGCCTTGGGCAAGTCTCTCAACTCGTTTACGATCTATTTCGTCTACCATCCGCGGAAGAGCGAATTGGCTTCGCAATTGAAGGCGATTTTGCGTAAATTCATCACGAGACACTTGTCGCATCTGCCTGAAGCTGGGAAGGATGGCGATGTTATTATGGGGCAAGACAAAGACTCGCCCTGTCGGTATGTGGCTATCAAGTTTGTCAATGCTCTTTTCGAGTTCGACGATGCCGAGGCCAGAGCTTTGGACATATACGGCACATACAGCGGAAACCGGTTCGACATTGTGGAGGAGAGCAAAAAAGGCCTCAATCCGTACTGGTTCAAGCTCTTGAAGTCCTCGCTCAATCTTTTCGCCAACTACAAGAACAAAAGCAACGTTACCAACCGCGACTTGCTTGGGCTTAACAGCAAGGACCAAATCAAGTTCCCTAGCTTCAAATCCTTGATCACGCAGTTTTCCAAGGAGGTTGAGTACTATAACGAGCATCGTAACACCTCTGTTTTCCCCCAAGTGTTGCTCCAGTTTTTCGAGTTCTTGTTGAAGATTCTCATCACAGAAGCCACCAAGGACAAAAACACCGTGATCACAATAGACAGCAACTGGGACTTCAATATCGTCAACGCCCTCGAAGTGGACGAAAAGGTCCGTCTGCTAGTTATCGAGCACCTTGCAGCCTCTTTGGAAGGCGAGTTGTTTTCTGGGTTTCTCAGAACCATCTTCACGGAGTACTGGACTCTTGAGGGCAATCTTGGTACCAGAGACAGAACTCTCGGTGGCTCAGTCAACAAGGAAAAGAACTACGACTTGATATACTCAAACATTGCCAAATACGGGCCGATATTCAACAGTATCGTCTCGTTGACCAACCCTGACTTGATCGCGCAGATCATCGAGCCTGATTATCCTAAAATGCTCTCGGTTATCGACGGCGAAGTCGGGGATATCAAGAAATTCAATAGAACGTACTATGCCAGATTGATTCAGGAGCAGTCTATTGTGCCGCTTGGCCAGTCAATAGGCATTTTGGCCAGCACAATACGCGATCCGCTTGTGTTTGCTGACCAGGTGCACGGCCCGTTGATGCGTCCTGTTCAGTCCTTTGTTGACAAGAAATCGTTCAGCGATTCTTCCGTAGACTTCCTAGTAGCTAGAATGGCCGTTCTCTCGAGCATCGTTGGCCATTTGAAGCTTACGGCGCCCTCTGTCGTGTCTGAGCCCCAGATGATGGAGTTCTTGGGGTATTTTGTCAAGATCTTCCTGTATGTCTTTGACAACAAAAAATGGAAACACTACGACATTCTTTTGGATCTGCTTCAAACCATGAGCAAGTTCGGGGCAATCAATGAATCTCTCTTCGCCGCAAGCCAGGAAAGCTTTTGCAAAGAGATAAAATCCGTCTTGGTAGACAAAATAGCCAGCAAGGTGCTCAAGTCCCACGACAAGTCTGCCGTGACGTTGTCGTATCTCTCCTTGGTCTTTTCTGAGACAGGCAGCTTTATAGATACCATCTACAAGTCCCACACCTCCAAGGAGCCCGACTACTTGTTCTCCAGCGGCGAGGCCCTCAGTGTTTTGGCAAGCGGCTGGGACTCCAAGGCTCTTTTGAGAACCGTAGACATCCAGGGGTACTCTGTAGAGCACATAAAGGCACTTGTAGACCACCCCCTTTCCCTCAACAAGCTAAGGGAGATTTTGGCACGTGTTTTGAAGAGCTGTGCAGACTCCAAGCCGTCGCTCCGTAAAGCCGGGTGCATATGGCTCTTGACGCTTGTCAAATACTGCGGCCACTTGGCTCCGGTGTCTGAAAAAGCCGGCCAAATCCACGTTTCCCTCATGAGGTTCTTGGCCGACCGTGACGAGATCATCCAGGAGGCTGCGTCCACCGGGTTGGGTCTTATCTACGACATGGGCGATGTGGACTTGAAGGAAACTTTGGTGAAGGGCTTGATTAAGTCGTTTGCCGACAGCACGGGCGCCACGTCTACAAAACTCGCAGCTGGGACTGTCAGCGAGGAAACCGAGTTGTTTGAGCCGGGTGTTTTGAAGACCCCCGACGGTTCGATATCCACGTACAAAGACATCCTCAATTTGGCCTCTGAGGTCGGAGATCCAAGCTTGGTGTACAAGTTCATGGCGTTGACCAAAAGCTCGACCTTGTGGACCTCCAGAAAGGGCGTGGCCTTTGGGCTTGGAAACATCATGTCGAAGAAGAACTTGGAGAAAATGATGCAGTCCAACGACGAGTTGACAAAGATCTTGATTGTGAAGCTCTACCGGTACAAGTTCGACCCCAACGAGAACGTGTCGCGGTCGATGAACGACATCTGGAACATTTTGGTGCCCAACAGCTCCAAGGTCATCGAGTTGAACCACGACATAATATTGAAAGAGTTGCTTTCGAGCATAGAGAACAGAGAATGGCGTGTGCGCCAGGCTACCACCGCGGCCATGGTGGATTTCCTCCAGGTTGTTCCCCAGGAAAAGTACCAGGACTCGCTTGAAAAGATCTGGACGCTTGCGTTCAGGGCCATGGACGACATCAAGGAGTCTGTGCGGAAATCAGGCAATCTGTTGACCAAGTTTTTGGCCGGCAATCTCATCAGATCCATAGAGAACTCCCTGGGCACTGCAACGAGTTCCAGAGGAGAAGACATCGACGGAGGAAGCTCGTCCACCTCCATGAAGAAATCAAAGATCATCCTATCGAACCTCATTCCGTTTTTGACCCGTGGCGTTCAAAGCGACGTGGAAGAAATCAGAAACTTCTCGTTGTCGACTCTCTTGAAGCTCTGCATGAAGGCCGACCGGTCGTTGGTCAGACCGTTCATTGCACACCTCGTGGAGGAGCTCTTGCTTTTGATGTCAACCTTGGAGCCGCAAATCGTGAACTACTTGGCACTCAATGCCGACAAATACAACTTGAAGTCCCTGGATTTGGACGCCCGCAGACTCACCTCTGTGGGCAACTCGCCAATGATGGAGGCCATTGAACGGTTGCTCGAATTGATCGCCGATGACCAGCTCATGCTTGAGGTGGTCCTGAAACTCACAGGGGCCATCAAAAAGGCGGTCGGCCTTTCCTCCAAGGTCGCAGGTGCAAAGATTATCGTCATACTTATGGTCAAGCATCTTCCCTCGATGAACGAGACTATTGCAGGGAATCTTTTGGCCACGTGCACCAGCCAAATGGACGACAGAAACGAGACCGTGGCCATGGCGTATGCCAATGCTGCGGGGTACGTGTGCAGATCGTGCAAAATCGCAAGGATTGTCAAGTACGGCAAGCATTTGATGTCGATGTATTTTGGGTTCAAAACCGAGGAAAACCGCAGGATTTCCGCCGTGGGCGTGGAGGCTGTCAGCAAGTATTCTGCCGACAAATTCAGCTCTGTGAGCAGCTTTTTCTTGCCGCTAACATTCATTTGCCAGTACGACCCCAACGCCAAGCAGATTGGGTCTCACTTCAAGGATGTCTGGATCGAAAACACCGGGGGGAAATCGGCAGTGAAGCTATACATTGACGAGATATGTTCCATCATTGTGGACAATCTCCAGTCCCAGCAGTACTTGATTCGCCAGGTGTGTGCGAAAGCCATTGCCAGTGCATGCACTTTGATAAGCAGTGCTAGCACCAGTTTGGATAGCGATAGCAACTATGGATTGAGCGACAAGACCATCGACCAGGTGTTTGAGCTCCTAGTCAAGTCTGTTCAGGGGCGAAGCTGGGCAGGAAAAGAAGCTGTTCTTGAGGGATTAGTGACCTTCACCGACCTCTTCCAGACAAAGGTCAGAAACAACGAAGCACTCCATGCGAAGATCGAGCATATCATGGTTGTTGAGGCCAAAAGAAAGAATCTTGAGTACCAGAAGAAAGCCCTCCAATCCTTGAGTAAGTACATCAACATCTTCCCTAGCGAGAGAATCTATAACGAAGAGATTGGCATCACCAAAAAGTTTTTCAGTGACTCGTTCTACGACGACGACTCCGATAATGATTCTGACTCTGAGGAAGATGAGGATGAATCCGGGGATAAAAAGATGAAAACTGTGACTCACCACTCAAAATCTTCAGAGGTTAATATCAGAAGAGAGGAGACCAACATCGCTGTATTGACAGCCCTTTGCGATAGCTATGGACCTAAAAGCTCTGCTAGTAACGGCGGCTTGGTGATCGTTGACTTCATTCTTGCTGAAGCCATTCCAAAGCTCTTTGATCTCTCCACCGTCATTCCTACGTGGAGAACAAAAATTGCTGTTGCTGAAAACGCCGCCAAGCTTTTCGTAGATGGTCCTAACGATGCGGCTTTAAAGGTGGAAACTTTGGAAAAGTTTTACGGTGTCATTTTGTCGCAATGTCTTGCAGAGTCTGAGATAGAGAACGTGAAAATCCATGGGTTCAGAGTCACCAAGAAATTGATTGATTATATGGCCAAGGGCGATTCTGTTGGAGGATATAAAGAGTTGACGTCGCAGATTGTCGCAGATATCAAGAAGCTCGGGGCCAAGGAGCTGTCCACGGTGGTCAAGGTGGAGATTGAGAAATTTGCTTAAGCATATGCATTGCTACAATGTGAGCTGAATAACAGGGAATGATTGTATATAGAAGGCAAAATGATTGCGAGAGCATATGTACATCATATATGGATAGACAGATAATAATTATTCCATGCTAGCATCTATAACTGCTGTAGAGATTTCATCAGGCGTCGCTGGCGGTGTATAACGCCATAAAGCGCCCGCCTTAGGATATTAGGGGTTCATTTGGTCCCGGGTAATGCGTTTTCCATGCTTCAGTATTGGAAGGAGTGGTAATAGATGGGTTAGTCTATGCGTGGGCATGTAGTGTTGAAGAATATAAGATGCAGAATGATGAAAGTTGCGTGAGCATTTTATGTGAAATCAGTGTTTGTGAAGTATACAAGAGGCTAAATATCAATATATACCAATGTTTATGAAGTACTGGAAGTGTCTGAATGTCAGTGTTTGTGATGTATACAAGTGCCGGAATAACTTCAATCATGAATTGTGAATATATAATATGAAGGTATATAAGTCAGAACACCAGCCATCTGGCTAGCCTGAAGTGTTGATGATTGAGGACGTGCTTTTGTACTCTGTCTTTGTGTGTAGAGTATACAAGTGCCTGACAATCATGCTTCGTGAATATATAATGCGAAAGTATAAAGTGGAGTCTGAACATCAGTTTCTGTAAGGAAACGAGTGCCTAATGAAAATGCATGATTCGTGAATATATATTATATACAATTGCGACGATACATAACTGCTATTTGAGCATCATGAATGTAAAGATGTGCCATATAGCTTGAAAGTGCATGCTATGTGAATATATAATGTTATCTGAACATCAGGATTCTGTGCCAAAGAGCTCGAAACTGCTTGCTTTGTGAATACAAAATGTTATCTGACTATCCCGCTGTACTGATGATCCAAAGATATCTGGTTCCCGCAGTCCTGGCACTTTTTCTCGTACGCAGTGCTGTTGTTGTACTCCGTCTTTGTGTCCACAAACTTAGTGCCCTGGCACACCTCGCAAACCGGCCTGGAGCCGGTGGCCCCCGATTTGCCCTTCAACAACGACACAAGCGAGTTGTTGCTGCTGGCAAGCGAGTAGAGCGAGTGGTTTTTCCGCAACTGCGGCGGCGCGGGGGGAGCCATTGCTTTTGCCATCATTTGGCTATTGACTGCCCCACTGGCCCCTTTTGCCATCTGGCTATTAACTGTCATCTGGCTATTGTTTGCCGTCTGGCCAATGTTTCCGCCCTCCGGCATATCGCGCCGGGCAAAGTTGAACACGCTGCGGCTGCTGGCGCTGTCGATGCTGGCGTTCGACGCATTGCTATGGGCGGATATGCGCGGACCGTCCTCGCTCCAGTCCACCGAGGATATCTTCGAGGCGGATCTGTTGCGCATTGTGGTCATGCGGCGGATTCCGCGGTGCCGGCAGGCGGCCAGCGGGGTGTCCGGCAGCATTTTCAGATACGCGGCGCTGAGCTCAGCAAAGCCCTCCATTTTGGCCAACACCAGGGTAACCTGGGCGCCGGAGTGCGGATGTGCGTGTCCGGAGCGGTCCTGCAACGCCTCGAGCACGAGGGCGCGGATCTGGTAGGCGGAGTCGCGCCGGAAAATCCGGAGGCCGGTGTTGATGTCTGCGGAGACAAAGATCTCGCCGTTCGCGGGGCTGAGAAGCCGCGCGACCTCGGCGGGGTCCGCGCATCCGCGGGCAACCGCCGCCGGATCCGCCGGGGCATCCGCGCCGTCCTCGGCGGCCGGTCCGGACAACACCCGGCGCAAAAGGCCCTCAAGCGCCCCGTCTGCGGCCAACGCGGCGTGGCTGCGCACCACTGCGTCCGCAAAGTTGGCGCACGTGTCGAAAATCGGGTCGTTGGAGAGCGACAAGAGCTTGCGGGCCAGAAGCGGGGCAAACCGCACACACGTGACCGTCGCGTGGTGCGCCTTGAACGCGTAGAAGTTTGCGTTTTTGATGTTTTCGGGGAGGTCTGCGCAGTCGAGGGTGGGCGGGGAGGCGTTCTTTGGGGCCTTTTTGAAGAGGTGGATGCCCATGTTTTTGCGGCGGGTCTTCTGGAGGACCTCCCTGTCGTTGAGCTGCCACATGTATACCATGTGGTCCTCGGAGCCGGCGAGAATGAACGAGTGGTCGCCGGAGGCTACCGCGCAGGACTGCGAGGAGCGGTTTTCGAGGCCCTTGAACTTCATCAAGACCTTCTGGCGGCGCACGCTGTAGAGGCGGATGCGGGAGTCGTTTGTGGTGATGAGGACGTATATGTCCGGCCGGTCCGCGCCGGCGGATGCCTTTTCGGGAACCGGCGCCGCACCGGCGCCGGCCGCCTCGGAGGCGGCCCGCTCAAACACCTCGAACCCCGCAATCTTCGCCCCGTTGTAGTTCGAAATGTACCCCGCCTTCAAGTCGATCTGGCTCTTCATGTGGAGCCCCTTGGTCTCGTAGCAGCACACCACCCCGCTAATCGTCCCCGCAATCACCACCGCGCCGTCGGGGAAAAAGTCGCACGCCGTCACCATGCCGCCCGCCTCGGTTTCGTAGCTCACGTCGTTCTCCAACACCAGCCAGAGCCGCACCTTCTTGTCCAAGCTTCCGGACACGAAAAACCGGTCGTCCGTGGGGTGGAACGCCACGCACGTGACGATGTCGTGGTGCGCAAACGTCTTCAACGGGCCGGGCCGGTCCATGTGCCAGAGCCGCGCGGTGCGGTCCATCGAGCACGTGACGAGAAAGTTGTTTTTCGACCAGTCGAGCGCCAACACGTCCAGCGTGTGGCCGCGCAAGATGCGGATCGGCCGCTCGTGCAACAACGGCGCGTAGAGTGCGGCTCGGCCGGCCGGCCCCGCGGTGCTGGCGTTGCTGCCGGAATACACGCTGGCCGGCCCGTCCGCGCTTTCCGCGCTGCGCCGCGGGCTGTGCGGGGCGCTTGCCGCGGAGAGCTGCTCGTCCGGAAACCGCCGCGCCGCCCGGAGGTTCTGCTCGTACTCCAACCGGTCCAACGACGACGAGATCACCTTGTAGATCTTCACGGTGCAGTCCTTGCCGCCCACGGCAAGGAACTTGCCGTCGTGCGAGAACTTCATGCACCACACCGCGTGCGGGTGCGGATTGGCTGCGGCCGCCGCGTCGTCGACGCTGGCGGCGTCGGGCGCCGCCGGCAACCGCGTGTCGATCTCCTGCGCCAAAAAAATGCGTTTGCAGAAGCGCGGGCGCAGCTTGGACTTCTTGTTGATCTTCAAGTACTTGGGCTTGACGAAAAACTGGTTGACGTCGACGTCAGGGGCCTCGTAGAAGTACTCGTCGGGCAAGGCAGGGTTTTTGGTCGCCGCCGAGCACGGCTGGCTGGGCTGGCGCGGAATGCGGCGGACCGAGGCGAGTCCGCTCTGGGCGCTTATCCCGTTTGGGAGGCCATTTTGGGGCCCATTTTGGGACCCATTTTGGGACCCATTTTGGGACCCATTTTGAAGGCCATTCTGCATGTCACTCTGCATGCCGTTTTGCAAGCCATTGTCTTTCTGCATGCCATTCTGGGCTATTACATTCTGCCCGTTGGCACTCCCGTTGTAATGCGAATCCAAGACTATTCCATGTGGCCCGCCGATGACGTTGTTGGCACTATGCGGCTCTCCTGGGTCGGCCATGCTGCTTGTGGTTGTTTCTGTGGGATCACTCAGTCTTCAAAGGGCACCTGTTTATCTTCGTGCTCTTTGCGCTCGCTGTTAAAGCCTGGCCTCGCCTACTTCCTCAGGTTTTCGTTTTTCGCTCTGGCAATTTTGCGTTTTTTGCTACTTTTTTACCATGCAAACCGCACTCAAAAAATCCTGGAGCAACAATCTGGAGCAACTCCTGGAGAACAGATCTGGAACAGAGAACAGATCTGAATAGAAATCTGGAATTTTTGGAGATTCTTTGGAGACTCTTTGGAGACTCTTTGGAGACTCTTTGGAGACTTTTTGGAGATTCTCTGGGGGCGCCCTCGTATAAACAGCACCTCTACACCGATCGGCCCACTCCGGAAGAGATGCTTGCGCCGTGCCGGAATTGTCTGACATCGCGTTGCTTACGGAGAAAACACCCCCTTTTCGGGATTGCCGCCCGTTTCGCTCTTTTTTCCGCTGCCATCGACCTCCCTGCAGCTTTCATGATCCCACTAAGCCCCGACTTCTAACACCCCTTTTTTGCACCTAACATCAGACCCTTCTTTTGGCTCGTCCATCCTGATCGGAACTATCTTCTCTGACAGCATTCGCGTTATCGACGACTTGTCCTCGCGCAAGGTCCTGTTCAACGGCATTGCTAGGGAATAAACTGTTCTTTCGGTGGGATTCTCCCTGCCCAGGCTGTCAGGAGATGCGATTAGACGTTTTTTTCTGCTCTGGAAGAGAAATCCAACAAGCTTCAGAGACTCGCGCTTGCTTTTGGCCGAAACAGAGTCACCAGCTGCAAAATTGCCATCAGCACGAGTGTCCCGTGGGGCTTTACGGCCAAAGCGCCTCTTAAACGAGTCTGCAAACCTTCGGTAGCAAATATTAAGCAAATCCTTGGGCGCACGATGTGGGGGGTGTTGTGGCTGCGTGTTTGATTTCACGCTTTCAGACGCTTCAGCCGTGTCCTTTACTGTTCCCTCGTCTGTATCTCCGGGAAAATCCTCCATAATCCGGCCCAAAGAGACAAATTTTCTGCTCGCCTCGCTGGCAGTTCGTGCTTCCTTTGGTGGGCCAAACATCGGCACCTCAGGTCGTGCTCCGCTGTTTTCCGTGGGGGTGGCTTCAGAATCGTTCGTTATGGTGCTCGAGGGCAAAAAGATCCGGTATTTGTATCGTAGTGGCTCCTGATTCTCACTCAGAGTCACCTGTAGCTTCGATGGACGGGATACCGTGTTCATTGTCATCGTCACTGTTTGAGCGCTTTGGAACAGACAGATGGCCTATATATACAGAAAAACCAGGCTCCTTGTTTTCTACCTCTGATTTCTCTTTGTAGCTACAAATATGCAAATATGTTTTCCCAAGTCATACAGAGGACTCTTTGGTTGACTGGTGCGTCACAGTGGTACAAATGAATGCACGGCAATTTATCCGTTGAAATGGTACTATTCCCTGGAAAACCTATGCAAATAGCACAATACTGACTTCATATGGCCAAACCAGTGGCTCGGAGACTTATTGTTGACTTTCACTCGAAAAATGGCCTAAGGTGGTTGTAAATACGACGTCTTCCCATACATGTTCAAATGGGAGTGTTGCCCATGGTCACAAATCGATGGATCCTTTTGATCCAGCACGACGGTACGAAGAGCATCCCAAGAAAAAATAATGCGGAAAAAATTTTCTGCATAAAAATTTTTTTCACTTAGAGAAGCTTATGGTAAGTATCACCAGGAGTATCACTTTTAGCAGCCATAGAACACTAAAGCAGCTAGGATTTTCCCACAGACCACAGAAGACAGACAAGAGAAAATGGGACTGGAAGAGAAAAAAGAAAAGCTTTCAAAGGAGCAGAAAAAGCTTGCAAAGGAGCAGAAGAAGCTTCTCAAAGAAGAGAAGAGAAGACTAAAGGAAGAGAAGCAGAAGAAAGAGCATGCCGAAAGCGATGCCGGAGATGAGGATGAAGACGACAAGTCTGAAGAAGCTAAAGATTCTAAAAAGACCCACAAGAAAGACTTGGAAGAAGTGGAGATCAAATTGAACGAGCCTGCTCCATTATCGAAGAAAGAGAAACGGTTGTTGAAGAAAGGGTTGTTGGAGAAAATCCCAAAGAAAAAATTACAGGTGCCTGACATCAAGCCGGCAACCGAAGATAAAAGCAGCTCTGCAACTGCCGGAAAGGCCGAGGATGCTCGTTATGGAGTGTGGATTGGAAATTTGACGTACGACACCAAAGAAGACGAACTCAAAAGATTCATAATGGCCAAATCCAAGGAATTGGCAGAGGCGGACAACGACAAAGGCTACGAAGAAATTACGGAGGACGACTTTGTCAGAGTCAAAGTCCCAAGAAACAAGAAGAGTTCGAAGAGAATCAAGGGGTTTGGGTATTTTGACTTCAAAACCGAGGCACAGATGAAAACATGCATTGCAATGTCTGAGATGACTTTGAACGGGAGAAACTTGTTGATCAAGGATTCTACGAACTTTGAAGGCAGACCATTGGTGAGCAAGTCGGAGCAGTCAGAATTTGGAGAGCCTACGAGGATTTTGTTTGTAGGAAACCTTTCTTTTGAGACCACAGAAAAAGACTTAGACGATCACTTCAGACATTGCGGGGAGATATCAAGAATAAGAATGGCCACGTTTGAGGATACTGGGAAGTGTAAGGGGTTTGCGTTTATTGATTTCAACGAGGTGGACTCGGTCAGCAGGGCATTGAAGGACAAATTGTGCAAGAAGCTCATGGGGAGAATATTGAAGCTCCAGTATGGTGAGAATAGAGCCAAACGTGCACCAAAAAGAATTTTCGATGAGGAGGCTCCTCGTCGTGACGCTGTGGTGTCTGACACTCCTTCCTACAGCAATGACCATGACGACGCGCCTAGACAGCCTGTCAAGAGACCTAGAAAGGAGGGTAGCTTCAATAAGGATGCCAACAGAAGAGTCAAAAGCAGTGTGGCATTGGCAAAGGCCCAAAGAGGGTCGGCTGCCATTGTGCCATCCACAGGGAAGAAGGTGACGTTCGACTGAGGGGAGGAATGAGTCAAGGGATGCGCCAAGGGACGCAAAGGTAACGTTCTAGCCCGCGGACGGCAGGAGTCCTTGGTGGTTGCTAATATTTAGTGTATGTACTGGCATGGAGCACTTAATTGCATGAATGCCTTTGATTACTGTGTATTGTGTATAACAGCTGTTCAATGGAGAGAATGTATGTTTCTGTATAGCAGTACAGCGTCCGGCGTTGCATATAGCGGACGGACTCTTTGCGAGGTGTTCAAGTAAGTGAATGTACTCTGCTGTATGGGTGTCTGATATGGCAGACACACCATTCAGAAGCTGCTCAATCGAGTTGCTGCAGTGTGCTGTATGGAGCCAGCCAATTTGTGAGATCACAATGAGCTGTACTCTTCTGTATGGCCGGCAGATATGACTCAGGAGCTTCTCAATCGAGTTGCTGCACTGTTCTGTGTGGACGGCAGATAAACTGGCGAGAATCTGCTCAATCGAGTTGCTGCACTCTTCTGTATGGACGGCAGATTAACGGGCGAGAATCTGCTCATTCGAGTCGCTGCATCCATCTGTATCGTTGTGCAACACAATGGGCTGTACTTTCATGTGGACTCTAGTGGCTCCTTAATTGCGAGGCTCCTTAATTGCAGGCTCTCCCGGACCTCCTGAATAGTCAGCACTTCACGTAATATCATGTACATGCATGTATTTACTGCCAATGTCAACATCAGCGTCTCCGCCTGACTCCGCCGTGACCCACGCCGCGACCCACAGGTGTCCGGATGGCAAAGTGCCGCAACTGGGTGCGCTGCCGTCTCCTGCGGCCTGCTGCGGCCTGCTGCGCAAAGCGCACGCAAAGCGCATACTAATCGGGGATTTTAGGTTCGGCCAATTTCAGTTGTCCTTGATTTGCGATCCCGCACGCTGAGGGCACTTTTTGACTAAGAAATCATCAAAAAAAGGAACGAAGGAAAAGTTTTTGAGCCCACCGATTTCTAGCAAATCAAACGAGCTGTCCGATAACAGGACCTCAAGCCAGCTGATCCATCATTTCGATCCATCGCCATATCCCCGCACCTCGTAGACCGCCTGTGCGAGCCCTTGATATCCTTTTGAGCGATTTAGCCTGCCGATACACACTGGTAGCAAACACCGACCAAAGTGTACACACGACGTGCGAACCATCAAGCGCCTTGTTTGGCATTCCTCGAACTGTTCGTTTTTTTTTTGAACTGGTTTCTTCTCTTCAAATGAGTCTGGCTGAAAGACACTCTCTTCAGCAGACCGTATAGCTTCATCTCTCGACACCATGGCTGCAGACGAGTACGACTCTGCCTCGTGGTTGTCGCAATACTCGACGTCCAGCGCCCAGGCGTCAACCTCTTCTTCTTCTTCGTCTGGCGGTTCCAGCAGCTCCTCTGGAACTTCCAGCAGCTCTTCTGGCACTTCTAGAAGCTCTGGAACTTCTAGCAGCTCTTCTGGCAGTTCTAGCAGCTCTTCTGGAACTTCCAGCAGCTCCTCCGGCAGCTCCTCCCCCACAACAGAAACTGTCACTGTAATAACCACCACCCTCAGCAACGGGTCCCTACTAACATCCACGCTGCCGCAGACGTCCTCTTCCACAGCCTCGCGCTTTTCCAACATCATCTCCAACTTTGCATCCACAATCGCTTCGACAAAACGCAGCTCGACCTCCTCTGCATCCTCCGCTTCCAAAACAACCCACTCCGACGACGACGACGACCACGTGTCGATCATCACCACTCTTTCGCTCCCCTTGTTCAACTCCACCGCCTCCAGCACCCTCAACTTCAACGCAACGGCCCGCACAACCACCAAAACGCGCTCCGTGACCCCCAGCACGGTGTACACCACGCGGTACTCCACGGTGACCGAGGGAACGACGTTGGACGGCTCTGTGGGCGTCACAACGTTCGGATACGTCTACACACAGCCGTATCTCGTGACCGCAGCGGACGGATCCAGCTCCTTGGCGTTTGTGCCCAGCACGGTGACCGTGGTGACCTACGACGACTCGTTGTCGGTGAGTTTGTCCGATTTTGCCACCAGCACGGTGGACGCGGCGTTTTTCACGCGCTACGTCGAGTCGCAGGGCCGTGCGGGGTCCCTGGGGTCGCCCCGCGCGTCGGTGATTGCAGGGTCCGTGGTGGGGTCGATTTGCGGGGTGTTGGTGGTGTTTTTGGCCTGCTGGTGGTTGTGCAGAAAGGCGCAGGCGCGGGGCAGAAATCCGTTCCGCAACGGCGCCGGAAAGCCGCCGTTTGCCGAGAAGGTTGCCGCGTCGCTCGGGCGCAAAAAGGACGCCTCAGGGGCGCCCCAGAGCGCCCCAGTGCGGCCGGAGGCCTCCGGCGACGCCACGTTTGAGCACAGGGTGCACAGAATGCTCGACAGACTCGGAATCCGCTCCACAGACGCCCAGACACCCCCAGAAGGCTCGCCGGACTCGTTGCGGCGGCTGTCGGCCGACAGCATCGCCACAAACACCAGTGCGACCACCAGCAGCGCCAGCAGCGACAACGGGTTGTTTGCGATGCGCGAAAACCTCCTCCAGGGCCTCTCGAAAAGCTCGACGTTCAATCTCTTTGCGCGCAGCTTGAGCAACAACATGAAAAACGGCAAAGGCGCCACGCCCCGCAGCCCGCCCGCCGACCACAACCGCGTCATCGACACCGTCTACGAAGAGAGCGAAGAAACGTCGTTTTCCAGAAGATCCTCGAACCCCTCGGTGCATTCCAACGCGCGCAGACCGCCTATATCCCGCGAATCGAGCATTGTGGAGGACGCAGCGTCGCCGCCGCAGCACCAGCGGTCTCATTTGCGGGCCCCGGCCAAACAGAAGTTCCCCGCAGGCGGGTTCTACAGCAAAAGCGTCTCCAAGATCAACGACAGATACGCCGGCGTGGGATTGCGCAAGTACTACATGAACGAAAACCCGTTCTTCGAGACTGCCTCGCAGTCCTCGTCCGCAGCCTCCTCGGTCAACAATGCGCCTATTTTGTCCGACGACTACCTCCCTCCCACCAACGGCTTTGACAACTACTCTATTGATTCGCAGCCAGAAGCAAATAGCAGAAGACCTCCAACTCCACCGCCTCCCCGCAGTGCAAACAAGCACGAGCAGTACGACACTGTTCCCGCGAGAAGAAACTCGTATGAGTCGGCGTCGTCCGGCGAGCCGTTCATTTGAAGACTCTTCTTTATATAATATTACTGTTTTTTTTTATTCGTTCATACTCATTTGGTTTTACATGTTTTAGTTTTGATACCCTTCCGAGGCTGCAGTTTACTGCTTGATATCTTTCGATTTTTTGTGTGCTTATAGCCTGTATATATTGACATAGGCTGTAATATATGACATAGGCTGTATATTGACATGGGTTGTTTATTGGCATGGGCTGTATATTGACATAGGCTGTATATTTACTTGGGTTGTATATATTGACATACTTCTGAAATATCACATGTATGAGGCCTCTGAAAATCGTCTCCAGCGAACCTACGCAATGTGCGAACAGCCAAACTCGTTGACAAATTGTTCTCCAATGAGAGATTTTCATGGCCTTACGCCATATTGTCTGCTTGCCTACTATACTTATTCACTACTTATGTCACTTCTTATACATATTGTTCCAATTGCCTAATCTAAATAGATATACTTCTCATACATGTTGTTCAATGCCTAACCTAAATAAAAAGACTCCTCATACACATTGTTCAATTGTCTAACCTAAATAGAAAGACTCGATATCCTCGATGAAAATCGATCGTGGAACCCTCGTCCCGATAATGACGAACATCAGCACTACACACGGGAGCAAATAAACCTGCGATACTCTTCAAGGTGAGGTTTTTATGCCGTGCAGCTTTTCCTTCTTTGATAATTATATATATCGTCACAGACGCGTGATAAACTCTATACAGTAGTTTAGAATGCTAGAATGAAATACATGTTATCTATCTATTGTTCCAATTGCCTAACCTAAAAAGAAATACTTTTCATACATATTATTCAATTGCCTAACCTAAATAGAAACACTTCCCATACATATTGTTCTAATTGCTAATCTTTATAGAAATACTTCTCATACATTTTGTTCAATGCCTAACCTAAAAAGAAATACCTCTCATACATATTGTTCGAATGCCTGCCTAACCTAATTAGAAATTCTTCTCATACATATTGTTCAATGCCTAACCTAAAACGTCCATGCCACTATCACTCCACCATCACCAATTGGCCAACTCCATCGCGAGATTCTCCGTGTCCATTGCACATTTCTCTCTCATGTAGAAGATCGCACAATCTTTATTCGAACATATCACTTCCTGGGTCAAAGACCCCTGGCATCGCTGGCATTGCGTCCAAAGTCTTGCAAACTTTTCCTGCAACGCATCGTGTTCAGCTAGCTGCTCGGCAAATATCTCATCGCTTCTGTCGATACAGTTATCGCACAAAGTCGCAGTTCCATTACGGATGGGCACCTTGCAGATCTTGCAAGTTTTGACCTTCTTGGCAAACTTCATCAACCCCCCACCGAAGCCAGACGATTTGGCAACCGTGACCTTTCTGGTATGTGCGCCTGTCAACAAGCTGTTGGCTTTTCTTTCGCCAATGATCGGCTCGAAAATACGAATCAAAGGCTTCGACAACTGGTTCTCCAAATAGTAAGTTGAGTCGATCATCAAACTGTTCTTCAAGACATACAACGGATCCTCGGCCTTCAAGTATGCCGGGACTTTCTCTCCCTTTTTCACAATCACAAACGGCACTCTGTCACCAACAGAAGGTGCGGATCCCGGATCTCTTTCATACATCCGCTTTGCCAACTCTGCATGTGCCTGTTTACCGCTGTATTCTGCTGCCAATTGCTTGGTGATGATCAACTCACTGATATCGATCTTGTTGTTCAACAAGTCGCTGATCATCTTCTTGACAAAGTTCTCGGCCCCTTCAATGTCCCGGTCAATCAACACCAAGTTCAAAATCTTCTTGATAACGTTCGAGGCAAATTTACAGTTGTCTCTTCTCACAGTCTCCAACCCCTTTGTGTCCAATTTGTCGTACTTTTCCGTGTTGGTCCAGTAAAGGCCAGCGTATCTCTTCTTGTTGATCAACAAATATGGGTAGTACACCTTCTCGAACTCAAGCTTGATCGGGTTCGGGAAAATCTCAGACACAACCTCCGCAGCCTCCTCTCCCATTTTCATGCACGTCGCAAGGTCTTCATAACCAAACTTCACCATCACAGAATCGGTATCACCATAGATGACTACCGAGTCGTATTTGTATCCGTTTTTGATATTGTATGTGCTCATGACTTTTTCCTTCGTTTGTTCAATCATCATTCTACCATAGGCAGTGACAGACGAAGACACCTGCAAACAGGGCAACTTACCAATAGTGGCACCGGTGAACCCATACACCGAGTTGGCTGAGATTTTAAGGGCCAATTGTCTCCCGTTAAGCACGCTTTTCTTGAACGGATCGGTTTCGTTCTTCATGTCTTTCTTTGCCTGCTTTCTGGCTGCGAGCAACTCCTGCAAGATCGTCGGAAGGATCCCCTTCGACTTTTTTTCCGTCACAAAACAGTCCCCCGTAGGAGTCTCCTCGTAATCGACGTCTTTGACCAACTTCAAGCTGTTTATCGTCTGCTTAGTCACTAAAGTGCTGTAGCAAAGATTGTGGGCCATCATGATCGAGGGATACAAAGAGGCAAAATCAAGCGTGGCCACAGGAACGCTGTAGTATCCTTTCAAAGGCTCAATGACAGTTGCACCTTCGTATTGCTCGTCATTGGACGCTTGACTTGGAAGATTAGGGATCACCAAGTCATGCTCAAGACATTTACGGAACAACTGACTGATAACCTTGATCTGCTGGCCTCTCGAAAGCAAATATCCAAACGGCACTCCCGTGACTCTGGCCATTTCGGTGTAGTTGATCAAACACATCAATTTCTCAAGCAACCGGATCGGCAAATACGCATCTTTCAAACAGTACACCGCAAGTCTTCTTCTGCTCTCGCTGTCCCCGTTTTGAAGATCCGTGATAATCGAATGGTGGACGTCTTCCTTCTCCTCGTTCAAAAACTCAGACGAGACAGAATTAAGCGTATAGGACCGCAATTTGAACTCTCTTTGGATGAACTGGAACATGTCTATCTGTATTCTTCCCTCGATATTCGTGGACTTGGATTCTCGGGTACCATAAGCTCTCGAACTGAACACCTCGTCCTTCACCTCTTGTCTCACTTTGGGAAGTCTTCCGAAGTAAGGGAAATCGTCAAGACGAAGCGCCTTGGCACGGTTGATCAAATAGGGGAAATCAAAATTCGCGGTGTTGTAGCCAATCATGACATCGGGATCTGACTTCACAATGAAGTCCTTCCAGTGCAAGAGCATTTCACTTTCGGTTTTGTGTGCATACACTTCTGATCCCACAATTGGCGAACAGGTATCCACTGTGAAGACGTTTCTGATAAACGGCCGCGATTCCCCGCTTCTAGAAACAACATTTGCAATCTGGATCACCGGATCCTTTTCAGGCTCTGGAAATATACCTTTACGACCCGCACATTCAATGTCAAAACTCAAAATACGAAGCGGGGCAGTTTTCAACCATTCGCCTTCAGACGGGTGCGCAATCAACTTCGAGTAATGCACTGTTATTTCTATCTGTGCCGTAGACACCTTGTTTGCGTCTCTCACCACCGAGTATGTCTTTTTGGGAACCGTTATCCAACACATTCCGGTGATTTTGCAGTCCACCATCATGCGAAGTATATAGTTGATATTATCATAAGTCATCATCTGATTGCCTCCCTGAAACAAGTCTCCAAATTGAATATGGCCTCTTTCGAAGGCCGATCTGACCTTGGAAATACTTTTAGCATTTGTCACAACCACCTTTAAAAATGTGAGCGACTGATTGCCATTGTAACCCCAAATGGATTCCTTTTTTGCAAATTCCACGGTATCTACATGGTTGTAGGATGATTCAAGATACTGGATGAACGGTTTCAAATGTTCCTCTCTGAACCCTGCAGGAGCAGGAACATAGAAGTAATGCTTGAAGCCAATCACATTGCAAAGAACTGAATTGCCTTCCATTGTCACTCCGAAGAAACGTACAGTTGAGTTAGGACCCATAAAGTGCTCATCGGCATCTAATTGTTGGAAGCTGATGTCGTCGTTACCCAAATCAAGCGCTACAGGCGGTCTTTGCCACTCCTGATCTGCCCGGCCTTTGAAATCACTGCTTGCTTTTGCAGCCTCTATTTCCTCAGTCATGCTGAGCAATTCTTTCTCGAAAACCGTGAGTTCGGGCTTGGCAAGCTTTGATTTCACCGACTCTTGGCTGTGATGCACTTGCATCTCGTCGTTATCGCTAACAGATAACATTTGTACCGGTAACGAATGCGCCCCGGAAACAGGATACTTTCTTTCTAACTTAGCATGTTTTCTCTCTAGCTTAGGCTTCTTGGAGTCGCTGACATCTTGTGGTGTTGTTGGTGTACGTTTACTCATGTTTTCCGCTACCTGTTTCTTGACTAATTGAGTAATAATTGTCAATTCGCGAAAATAAAGGTAGCCACAAAGCTGAGTATCAAGTGAAATAATAATTTTTTTTGCTGTTGTGCCAATGCCATTTTTTTTGGGGATATTATTATAAATCAAAAAGTTTCGTGTTTTGTTTTGAGTCAACTAATTTTTCGCGTCGCATTGCTGACATAAGCTTTGCTGCATGATTTACTACAGCATCTGTTACTCTAACAGATGATATGTTATCGGTAATTCGTGAGATACGCAGCTTCGTAACATGGTTTAGCACTCTTGAATCTTCAGAGACATAAATTGCTCAAGAGCAGTGTTATTCTTGGCGTGACAACTCTATTTACCTCGTTCAGATCAGCCTATTACAATTAAAAATCAGTTTTTAATTGGAACGAAAGAAGGACTATACTAAATGCAACTATCTTGTAAAAGTGTATCGTTACGAACAGTACAGACTACATCACAATCACAGTACACAGTTTATCGGGAACACCTCTTATGCTTCCACCCACGTATTTGTACTCTTTTTGTTTATTTTATTTCATTTACGTTGAGCGTGGAACTTGTAACATATACTTCGACGGAGTTACAATCATATCAAAAGAGCTAAATGAGGTGAAAAAATTAGGCAAAGAGTAGTTGTTTGTTGAAAGATCCAGAGGCCATATATTTGAGGTGTGCTATAAGAAAGATGCTTACTACTGCGTCTCATACTAGTCAATGTCTTTCAAAGCAGTTTTTTTTTTCTTTAAAAAGGCCCCGGTACGAAACACACTATTTCTTATCTTGGCGCACAGAGTGTAAAGATGCATCCAGCTGACAAACTGAAATTAGTTGTCTAAAAGATACGTGACATACACATTCCTCAGATATACCTCATAAAATTGTTGTATTGATAGTTATTTGACAAAGAAAAGAGTGACTTAGAAGATGTAACTCTGACTTTTTCTTGAGACAAGAATCGATGCTTTTTTTTATGCATTAGTTTTTCATATTCGACTGCATTAAATAACACCATGCTACATCCGCATCTACAAGGTGTCCGGAGAAACAAAGTGCAGCTACTTTTCCATATTCAACACCTCCGGCAGTAAACAATAAAGGAAGCATATTTTGGGTCTCACGGATGAAATTTCGAGACACCCAAAAATCAAGGGTTTTTTCTCGTCGGTGAGAGTCAAGATGTTTAATCTGATATACATTTTTAATTTAGTATCCTATAAATATATTATTCACTGATGATGAGTTTTCAGTTACCCAGACACGAGTCATACATCGTCAAAAAATGTGGTTTTAGTTTCCCACCACCATAAGACAGAGAAAAATTTTCCACAGAAAAGCTCGTCCTTATTAGCTCAGTTGGTAGAGCGTTCGGCTTTTATTAAAGCAAGGAACCGAAATGTCCAGGGTTCGAGCCCCTGATGAGGAGCTTTTTTTTTACCATTTTCTGCCTGCCAGTTTTTTCGTCGAACTTTTAAGCTTATCTTCTAAAACCTCAATTGGGAAAAAGCTTCAAAATATTGATGATCAACAATTGGAAATGATACTAATTTAAGAGCTGCAGACAATCAATGACTCTATATGGGATTGGTTTTCCATAAAGAACCGGTCTTAGTACCATGCAAACCAAATTGGGCAAGAAGCTAACCTACTGTAGCGGTGATTTTCCAAATGTGTAATAAGCATGAATGTTAAAAACCATATTGTAGATCAATGATGAAGATAACTATAATGCGTAAAATGTGGCTCTTAGCAGAGTCTTCTCAGAATAATCAATCCCGAAGGCTTTTCTGAAAAGAGCGACCACAAGCGACCCTTACGCAAGTGCTTAGATTAGTACTCACCTAATATTCGCCTGTGCTGAGAATTCAAAAAAGTGTGTTAACGGTATTCACAACAAACAAGCTTGATGAGGAACAAGTTAGGCACTGTGAAGTTGAAAAAAAAAAGATCCATCCACACTAACAAGGGAAGAGAAAATGACTGCCTTTTCATGTATCACATCTATCTCGCTGAAGCGTATTGGCAGGGAGACACAAGGTGGGTGTGCTTGTTGAATACAGTGTACGGTGAAATTTATACTGGCGCAACCGATCTATTATCACATGCTATAGATGGAATTGGCACATCAAAATAGATCGTCAAGTAAGGTACAGAATCAGAAACATAGAGAAAGATTAAAAAAACAAGAGATGACACCTATTCAGTCATTCTTTCCCCCAGTAGTCGTTTTGTCTTTCTTTTAACGATAAGACAAGAGTGAAACGAACAAAAACTAAGATAAAATTCATTTGAAAGATTCACTTTTGCTGTTGTGGGTAAATTAGGTTGACTAGAAAATATATAAGGTTAACTTTTTGAGAAGTAAAGTTTAACCCTTACATGCAATCATTTTTTGTGGTTTTTAAGCAATATTTTCCGAGACCAACTTTTTGGTCTACAAGGTGTATGTATACATATGTACACAAAGGGGAAGGAAGGTGTTGAATGATTGTCACTCATTCAACAAGAAAAACAAAAAAAAAGAAACCCTAAAATGGATTAAAAATTTTCATACACTGTGCAGTGAATAAGAACTTAATTGTAATTTTACTTTGCGCTTGGTGCTTGTCCCTCAATGCCAATTTGGTACTATGAACATCATAGAGTAAACATCACTTATTAGATTTAATGCAAGTTACCATGTGGGTCTTTGTTCTCAGAGCGTATCTGTAATATTCAAATAATAGATTCGACCAACAAATGTAAGCTTTGGAGCTTTTTTCAAAGCGCCTTGGATTGGCAAGGGTCTTGAAGAAACACAAAAGCAAAAACTGAACAATTTTGTTCCTCTTTTCTGGCTGCCACAGGTTTAAAGATGTGCCACACATGTTAGTTACCGTTATTTTTTTCTGGTAGTTTGAAAGATTGTCGTAACGATAATTTTCTAAACAAACTTTGAAAACAAGGGAGGCTAGAAAAATAAAAGTTCTGACCTTTGGCTTTTTTCCCATCCTTATGGCCTCAAATTGTATTTTCTTGATCTCTATTTCATAACATTTTTGCATAATTAGTCGTGGTGCATATTATTTCGACGGTAGATTTGGCCAATGGTCATAAACTAATTGCAATTATGCATTTCACCGGCACAGGCGTGAGAGCTTTACCCAGCCGGTTCGGAAAAAGAAAGCTTTAATTTATACTGAGTACACAAGAAGCTAGACGGTAGTTACATTCTTTCATTTTAAGCAGCCCACAGTCAATCATTGGACATATGTTCATTTTTGTACAGGTTCGCTTTTTATGTTTATCACCCGAAGGTTACAAAGAACCCTCTGTTTGGCATCTCCTCGGACAATATCAATTTCAGAAATAGTCTCACAGACTGTAAGACAGTCAACTGTCTGAAATGATGTTACTTGTCTTTAAGTTTTCATTTGTCGAGGAAATCAAGCTACAAGCTGAGGTAATTTCATAACGAAACACATTCAAATTTTTTTTATACTAAACTCTTTGTAAAGAAAACGTCTTTATGTCGTATATAAATAAATTATAATAGGGTAAACTCAGGGGTGCGATATTCAATATCGCTGACAAAATGTAATATCAATATAGGTAAAAATATAGGAAAACAGGCATAGACTCTAAGCTCATCCTTGACAGCAGTACTTGGTCAAGACGCTGATTAAAGCCCTTTGAAGGGACTTCCAAGGATAGATTTTGATATCCTTTTCAATGTGCCTTGGTTTTGGAGCTTTGTAGCTCATAATCAAATCGAAAATCTTCTCCATTTCGTGGGGATCAATTGTATTTTTCAAAAAGTTTCTCTTTGGTTCAGGTCTCGGTTCAGTGATCAATTGAGCCTTTCCAATTGTGAAACTCTCCAAGTTCTGCAAATTTCTCCGTATGCGATTCTTTTCCTTCAAATCAAAACTTTCATAGCCGGTGATTTGTTCTAAAGCAAACATGACATCAACTGATGTCACATAATATTCTTGTTGATAATCCCAATAAATACATGAGATTACAGGCTCGCCATTAACATAAGAATAGTTGGGGTCCACAGGTGTAAAGTAAACATTTAGCTCGTGAGAATTCAAAGTCCAGTCAAATCTCACCAAGCGTCTTCGACAGCTAATCTCTTGGGGCAGCCAATTACTGAGAATGTTGTTAACACTCCGATGAACTTTCACCGACACTAAATTGTACATTTTTTTATTGTCCAGTTTTCGCTTTTGCTGCTTGTGTAGCAGCTGCTTTGGGTTGTCGTTGCTGCCCAAAAAATTCTCCCGGTTGCTATTCGCAATGATCAGATCTTTGGGCAAGGTAGCAGCTCTGATGAGGCGGGCTTTCGGAATTGAATTCAAAGGGCGTGAATATTGATTGAAGGCTAAAGGACCGACATCTAGCCCGAGTTGAGTTAATGGCGGTGCCAAAACTTGAGGTGGCATATGGTGACCGGCTACAGGACCCACCATTTGTGGTATTTGAGCAAGAGGATAATGGGGATGACTCATTGCTCTTGGAGAAGGAATGATCCTCATCTGAGTCGGAATCGCAGTAGATGGATCAGATTGGGTTCGAATTCTTGACTGGATGGAGATGCTGCTTTCAACATTGGGATTCAGGTCATAACTGAGATATGGGAAATCACGATTGAATAAAGGATTTGGAGTAAAATAGTTATTAGTGTTTCCATTGTTGTTGGAATAATCAGTTGGGGTAAAATGATGTAGAGCAACAGGTGTGTGTGGAATACTTGGTACGGCGGAAGAAGCAGCAGAAGAACTGATAGAACTTGGACCTGGTATATCATTTAGCCTCACACTTGGTGGGTAGTCCATAGACGAGGATACTGGAGTGTTACTTTGTATTGTATTATCAGTATTGGAATAGGCCAGTGACAGCAAATTTTGTGGAAAAGGCATAATCATACCAGAATACTGTTGATGAGTACCAGTACCCCTTTGATACTGATTGAAGTTATTAGAACTGTTGCTACTTGAATTGCTGTTACTGTTGACGTTATTGTTTGTAGAGTTGCCATAAACGCCGGTGTTCTTGTCAAAATAAAGGCTGTTCAGGGTACTATTGCTAGCATAGTTGATGTTATTCGCGCCAGGATCCATCATCAAAGATGCACCTTGGTAGTCCGGAACAGAAACGAACAGAGTCATTGTGTAGTTGCTGGCTTGATTGTGCAGTTGATATTGTTGCAATTGCTGTTGCGGCTGTTGTTGCGTCTTTTGCGCAGAAGATTTGTGCTCTGACTTAGACCAAGACTTTGTTTGCCAGGAGCTGTGATTCATTGCCCGAGTGTCCTAAGAAAGAGGAATGTATTGAAGCGAATAGTGATCATGTACCAACGGACGCAAAAAAATATTTAGGCAACAGACCAGCGGGTTGCAAAACGAAAGCAGAACGGTATCGATGCGAATAATAACAAGTGATTGAAACTCGTCAGCTTAACCGTAATATCTCTATAAGGATCGATTAAGCTAATTAGCAGTAGTTAACTTTTGGCTCGAAAAATAAAACCACAAAAATCGAATATAATCGGAAAAAGAAAAGGGAAAAAATTCGAAAAGAAAATAACCAAAATTTAGCTTGCTTTTTAGTTGTCGGAAAATAAATTAAATAAGAAGTATTGTTATTTCAGCTGTCGTTTGTTATGCCCGGCTCACTAACACACTTAAATGTTTTGGTATGCGATTATTGAAACTGAATGAGATACTTTCGTAGTTGAAATCGCGGGGAAATATAACATAAGATCTTATGCAAGAGGAGGTCGAATCAAGTCTAGGGGAGTGATTTGATCAGGAGTATTTAAAAGTGTGCAGTGTTTAAATAGGCAAGAGAGAACCGACTTTTTGCTTGCAGAGGAAATTCTGGGAAAAAGGGAGAAAGTAAGGAAGAAAACTCAACGAGAAGCTCAATTGGGTTTGTTTGTAGAGAAAATGTTCATAATGGAGAGAAGGAAAGTGAGAGTAAGGGAAGAATAATTTGAGATGTGAAAATTTTAAAGGGAATGATTTACTATTTAAATAGACCCAAATGGTATCTGCCTCTTCAAATCCGGAGATTTTACTATACTACGAAACAGATATCTACGAATATCGAAACTCAGAAATGAGTATCAGTAAAGCAATAATAATAATGACAATAGTAACTAATAACAAAATCAAGGACATTTTATCAGTAAGCAAATATTATCATATATCCAAAAAGGCAAAACTTTGTTTTTATTCTTTTCTTTTTTTTCGTCTCTTTCTTTTTACTTCTATACTTTTTCTCCTCCTCGTCTCAGAAAAGCTAAATCACATTAACTTGCAGCTGAAAAAGCAGAATAAGGTTTCAACTTTAGTTATTTCCATAAAAATTTTCTCAGAAGAAAAGAAGCTAAAATTACTGAATTTCAAACAGGCCAAAAAAAAGAAAAAAGACACAACAGCTATTGTCACGTTCTAGAACGTTAAATGGAGATGACGATGATGCTGGTGGGGCTATTGTCTGATGAACATGGCCTTGTATATCGTTTGTACACCCGTGACCTGCTCCACAAAATATAACAAGAGAAATATACAGAAGAAACACAAACGAAGGTATGGCTAAATAGAATGAAGAGAAACAAAGAACACATCTTTTCTGATTGTTTGTACGTGGGGACTACGCGTATTGAGGATGATTACTTACTGTGTTCGTAAATTAGACAGTTGACGAATGGCTTCTCTCCGACGCTATAAAGCTTCCATGAAAATCACTCGATCTGCGATCATTTCTCACTGAACTAACACGAACAACCTATCCTTCTTGTTGCTTAGTGATTACCTTGCATTTGTCAGTACCTCATGTTCTCACATGTCCCTGTTGTCGTGGGCTTCAACGAGGCGTATAGTAACCTAAGTTTGAGAGTTTCATTTTTGAAGACTTTATGCATATATTTAAATTTGAATATATATGACGATTAGAGTTTTCTTGAACATTAAAAGGGAAAAGGAAGGAAAGTGCAACTTGAAATAGGTATGTTAGCATTAGTTTCAATATATCTGTATAGCATAGATCTCTCGATGGTGTAAATTGATTTTCTCCGATTTTTCTCTGGGGCTTTCAATTTGCCTCGTAGACCTCCTTGGAGTGTCGAAGATGACCATATATGATGTTCTGACAACTTTTTTCACCAATCCTAAATAAGCCAAAGTATTTAACTCGCCCTAAACCGCGAGTGTGTCAGCATAAGTTAGTAAAAGATCTTCTCCCAGCACTTTGGCGCTGGAATATACGGCATGCAAGCTACTAAGTCTATTATTTCCCGATAAAACTGAGCGCTCTGCTCCGACGCGAAAGTAGCAACAAGTAAAAAGGAGGCTGATATTAGTGGAAAAAGAATTCACGGTTCTTTAAAAATCTCACGCATAGAAGCTATGTAAGTATTGACTATCTTTAGACTCAGATGCACAGAAGAGTCTTGATATTCACCACCAGTTTTCCTATTCTGGGGATTCGGCATTATGTCCTTTCCAGTTTGCACATAGCGGTGTGATATGTTTTGTGTAAATGCTGAATTACAATAATAAATGCTCAGTAAACATTGTTTTGGTACGTGCTTGTGTGTGCGTGTGATTACAATATATGCGTATTACATTCTATTCTATTATTTGCATCGTTGCTATGTGTTACTTGATTCTATGGACACTTTCTCGGATCTTTGTGTAAAGTTATTTTCGTCTCAGCTAACTATAACAAGGGAAAATGAATGTTCGTAATCAGAAGGGTGGGGTTGATGATGCAATGCGACAGGGCGCGCGCCGCTGCTGACTACTGTGGTTGGGGATGTGTTATAATCAGCCATGTCCCTTTAAGTGCCGGCATGCTATGTTCTGTTTGAATATGCATCTTTGATACTCACTACTTTCAGTCACACTAAACTCTAATTTTCATGCATTGTGCAATATGCACAATTAGTAGACAATTATTTATCAGCAGTCATACATACGCCTTCACATCAATAAAAGCAAAAAGGAAGAAAAACACAAAAGAAAACAAGTAAACAAAAGAAAACAAACAAGCGATTCTAACTAGAACCACAAACAAAAAATCTCTCACTGTTGAATCTATATCTATCACTCGCACAATGCAGGTCAATAAGATCTCAAAAAGAAGTATGCTTTGTGGAGTAACAATTTGCGAAAAAGCAAACAATGTTTTTTAAGCAGTAAAAACTTGAGCATGAAGGATAAAAAGCAAGTACTGAGTAAGATCTTTTTAACTATGGAATTAGGTGACAAAAAGCGCGAGTGTTGTTGCGTAGCCTAGTCGATCGCATACTCAAGAAAACCATAGTATTGTCACAATAACAACATCTTGTCTTTACCACTATAATTATCGTTGGCACTGCCAACATCTCATAGTAATTATCACCAATTAATGTTACATTGCAAAATGAAGATCATACCACCATAATGTTATCAGACCCCAAGTTAAATTGGACTTATTTACACGTAAAAAACCCCATCGTGAATCAGTCTTCTTTGCTGCATAGAAACAGAGTGAGCTTCTATGGAAGCAAAAGCTATTACTCTCAAAGAGTACTCAACATATCAATATTCGTTTTTTTCGCGTTGTGGAAAAAAATTTTTTTTGTTGTCGCTCTTTTGACTCCTCGTCAATGATATTCAGATCAATTAAAAGAAACCGTAGATCCATGCACTACCTAACATGTTTTTCTGTTTTTCTATCTCTTGCGTTGGCCGAAACTCATGCATAGAATAAAAAACTGTCGTATTGAATCGAAGAAACGGTTTGATAATGCCAGAAAGAAAAGCTCAAAAAGCGAAAACAAAAAAAAAAAAAAAAAAATAAAAAAGAAATTGATGGCCATTGCATACATACATGCAAAACTTTTAATCTTATTCAAATTTTCAATTTTTCTCCATATTATCCTCAACCATATGTGGGAACAAAGCTTACCTTTTTTTCTTGTTCAATTACATACTAAAGTTCCTGGTAAAATATGTATCTAGAGCTTAAACACGAGTGCTTTTCACATCTTGCAGACTCCAACTTACGACTCAAAAATTTAGGAATGTGATCTTGAAACAATTGCTCTCTTTTCTTGAACATTCGAGCAGATTGTGTTCTGTTTCAAGTGGCTGAAATTTATTCATGATGTAAGCAAATTTGTAAACAGTTGAAAAGGTATTGACATTAATTTATAGTATAAAAAAAAAACACACTTAAATTGTGTAAACTGTGAACTAAAAATAAAATGGAAAACTTTGGTGCGATAATTTGACGTCTGTGCACTTTTTTTTTCTCTTTTAGATTGAATGATCTGCATATACTCGGTCATATGATAACAAAATGAAAGGAACAAAAGGAACAATAGAAAGTAAGTGAAAACTACACTGATTACACTGTTATGTAGGTGTATGTTGAAGAGACATGACCATGCCTCCATAGATATTAATTTCAACAATGTATTACTCACCTATGGTTGTACTTCCTTATTGTATCTATATCCCGGTACTTATAATTTTCAATGCCGAACTGACTAACTTATTTCGGTCGATACGCTCGGAAATATTTATGATTATTGGGGCCAAAGATAGACGGAAGAAAAGGAATGACTTTTTGAAATTGAGACGATCTTCCCTTACTGCCAGTTGAGTAACATTAACCCCTGCAAAAGAGCCGGAAAAAAAAGTATGACTTTTGAGTAAAATTTCAAAAGTATCGACCCTCAATACAATCTTGTAAAATATCTGAGTTCCGTTCGTGTTTCTCAATTGCGGAATTGATTCGAATCAACATTGTGAAAAATAACCTTTTTCTTTTCTTTTTATTCTTTGCATATGTGCATAAGTAAAAGAAGAATAATAGAAAAAGAAACATAGACTGTTGGCTCTAGAATGATTTTTACGAATTCTAGAAACTATTCTTGTTCCGAAAAAGGCAAATAGAAAGTAATTGTCTCATGTAGTTTAGTACTCTATTTTGGTAATTAACTAAATTGGATGATAACATACTTTCTCTAGTGAAAATAACGAGAGAATTCAGTTAAATGTTCTCCAAAATATTGTCCCTTTCTTTTTCGCGGAGATGATCTGCCATTTGGTGAAAATTTTTCATCTCCAGACAAACTTAAGCAAATGTATACTCAACGGACGAGAAGAAACAAAGGCTAATGACTCTATAACATCATTGATGAACTTTTATGTATACATCGATTTGGGGATAACTATTTTTAAACATGCCATTACGCAATATGTGGAGGGATCGTTCACGGTCTCTTGTTGATGGCTGAGGGTCTTCCTTTTTTTTCTACACTGCCTCAATCTCTTGTCCGTCTTAATTGGCAACCAACTTACTGGAAAGCTAACATACCAACAAGCTAACAGATCAACTAGCCAGAAAGTCAACAAACCGATGAGTGACGCCATTTTTAATTTTGGGTGTTTCCAAAGGGAAGGTACCTGAAAATTCAAATAGTACTCTAAATCCGGTTCTTTTCAAATAGCCCAGACTTTTTTGTTTTTTGTTATTATTTTGTTCTTTTCTTTGATTTGTGGCTGTAAAAGAAAACTGGTATGATTGTGCTTCACAAAGCTGGAGGAGAGATGGAGGTTACTCTACAGCACCTTTTTGGGTTCTCTGGCCAGACAGCAGAAAACAATGTGCGTCAAACCTAACTCTTTCAACGAAACCTCCAGACCACAATCATATAATACGGGCAACATTTGCGAGTGTACAGGACTTGGTATTCAGCCCATCTTAAACATCACACTCCCGTTTTTAACTGTTCACTTCTTATTTGTCTATCAGCTAGATATCCCCTGGCAAACCATATGAAACAATCGCTATTGACAGAATCTGAAAAAGAAAGTCAAATAAGCTCTGCAGGCTGATGTATGGTGACTAGAACGGAAATAGAAGAGCGAAAGTAAACCTATTCTCATGTATCAATTCCATGAATCTGTGGGCTCATTCTTTACGAAAAGCTTGATTATGGAGTTATAATTGACTATGCCATCGAGACCGATGACAGTGATCTGAGTGATCTGAGATAAATTATAGGTGGTCTAGATTAACGAGAGTTGGTTTGAATCCTTAAATAAAGAAAACACGGTTTTGGCAATTGCGGAGTATTCACTTCCAAACACATCAACATTATCACAGATGTATACGTCAAGCCAAAATAATCACAACTCGTAAAACTCAATCGCCATTATTTTGCCGTCCGATAATCACTAATATCAGATTGCTATACATCAATAAGGCGTATTTGGCCAATTTTGTTTTCGGTGCATGAGGAAAACGCTCAAGGCGCAAACACTGATGCACGGGATACAAAAATGTAAACGAACCGCTGGGTAACTAGCCAAATCACCAAAGGGAGGTACTCACTTCATATGCATCGAAAAAACACTGCCAGCTTCATGATTACACAATGACTACACATCACCGAACTAGTAATTATAGTGAGTCTTTTCTTTTCCTATTTTGATAATCATGATTTTCCGCAGCAGTGTTCACGCGATTTCTATATTAGCTTTTTCACGAGTGCATCGATGCCTTTCAAAATGTAGACAGAATTTTATCCAAAAGAGCAAGTCTATCTATAATTGAAATTATTCTTCGGAAATCACAGTTTATCTAGAAAAGTATCAACTGCATTGAAAATGCTCAGTTATCCCCAACCCTCGAGTTTCGTTATCTTGCATAATTTTCCGAGAAAATGGTATTATCTCCATTGACAAATGGAAGCAGACGAAAAAAGAAAGAAAAAGAAACAAAATTTAATTCCGAATCGAATCAGACGTCTTTTTGAATGGTCGTCGATGAGACAGCCCAAAATCGAAGTGAAAAATCATGTCCAACAAAAGCAAGGACGAATCGTATAGCGACAATCCGCTTTTGGGATTTATCGGGGGTATGTCTAAAGTGGAATCACTTACTTCTATACGAGAGGCAGTGGCCGACTAACCACCTCAACTTAAGGAGCGACGGCAGCATGCGGGGCAGTAACAATCAGCAATCCGATTGAGATTGTCAAGACCAGGATGCAGTTGCAAGGGGAGCTAGCTAAAAGGGGGGAAGCTGTGACACCATATAAAAATCCATTCCAGGCTTTGTACATGATATACAAGCACGAAGGTGTTCGAGGCTTGCAAAGAGGCTTGCTATGTGCATATCTCTATCAGATAGCGCTCAACGGGTCCCGATTGGGCTTTTATGAGACATTTAGAGTAAATATCAATAAGCTCTTTATTCCCTCGCTGCAAGATCCCCACACATACAATTCGATGTTGGCAAACGTTATCGCAGGGACTCTCGGAGGTGCTACTGGTGCATTTGTATCGTCACCATTGTATCTTGTCAAAACTAGAATGCAGTCATATTCGACAAACGCAACCATCAAAGTTGGTCATCAAAGCCATTACGATAATTTTGTGAAAGGGTTGATTCAGATATACAAGACTGAAGGGGGGGTCCGCGGGCTTTTCCATGGCTGTGATGCTGCAATATTGAGAACTGCCGCCGGCTCCAGCGTTCAGTTGCCCGTGTACAACTACTGTAAAGACAAATTGATTGCTATTGACTGGTTTCGAAAAGACCTTACACGATTGCACCTTGTATCTTCGTGTGCCGCAGGAGTGGCTGTGGCGATTCTAATGAACCCGTTCGACGTGGTTCTTACAAGAGTTTACAATCAGAAAAAAGGAAACCTCTATTCAGGACCAATAGACTGCTTCATCAAGACATTCAAGATTGAAGGACCTTTAGCATTCTTCAAAGGGTTATCGCCTGCAATGTTTCGAATGATTCCTCATACCTGCTTGATGCTCACCTTTATGGAGACGACCATGAAATGGGTCAATAGGTTCGATCGCAAGTACCTTCATTGACGAGGGAGACCAGCATGATAGGGGCATACAGACTCATAACTATAGAGACAAAATCGCCATTTTTTGTTGTTGAGCGTGTGCTACAGTTTTCTATAGCTGCGATTCAACGAAGAGCTTGAACTCGTTAACCGTATATGATTTACGAGTGTCACGATAAGATATAGATTTGATTTTGTGCGATATGTATATCGACAATTTGATAATAAATATTCTCTAGCATTCTAACACAGGTAATGTCTTCATCTTTTCATTTTCATCAAATTTTTGTACTGACATATAGATTAGATTATCTATCTCGATTAACGTAGACCCCACTTTATCAAAAAAAATCAGATGTTAACGGAAAAAATACAAAAATATACACAGATAAAAAAACAGAAATAACATGTTCACCTCCAAACAATATATTTTCTGTTGGCATTCAAAAGCCAAGCTATATGTAACGTGGGTAATCCAGCAAATATCCCCATAAAAGTCAGCACAGGCCGGAATCGTAATGCATCAACCACAAATCCTCAGAAAGACCAACAGTTCATGATAATCGTATTCTGGTTGCTGGTGAAGCATGATCCAATTGTTTGACATTCTCCCAAATGAGATTGTACTCCTAATTTTGGACTTATTGTCCATGAAAGATCTTCAGAACTTGGACATGGCTGCTTCAAGCAAGAATCTTCGTCATCTAATTTGCACTCTATATTATAGGAGTGTCACAATATACATCAAACTGGGAGACCCTTATCCTAATCACATGCCTCAGTTTGACCAGGGTACCAAGCAATGTGTGCTAAGATGGTCAAGTCAGAAAATTCCAGAAGACCTCAGTAAAATTTACCATTCAATGCTTCCCTACATTAAACAGCTTGAAATTAAGTGCTCCATCAATCATTCGTGTCTGGAATTCGCAAACAGTGTCCATTTTGACTCAATGTGCTTAGAAGAGCTCCAAGATGGTTTAGAGAGTCTATCTGGTTTTGTGGATTCGCTACCGCATTTGGACAGCTTGTCCGTGTACTGTCCATGTGTAAAATTGTCTATTCGCAACCTAGAAAGTCTAAAGAGATTGACAGTGTTCTGCGAACACGAAGGCGACGTCATATACAATGAGAATGCTCTACAAACATTGACGATGCGATGCAAAGAGCCTGGAGCTATCCGCTTTGCACAACATGCTTTCATGTGTCTTGAAGAGCTTACTCTTGAATACCAGATATTTGAGACGCTAGATGGAAAGAACTTTCAAAACATACCATGTTTGAGGAAACTCACTTGCAATAGCTGTGGAATTTCATCGTATCGAAACCTTGACAAAAAATTTTTGCCTGAGTTAACCCATCTTGACATCTCACGGAACCGCATCTCGTGTTTCTACCAACCCATTCAGTTGCCGAAAATGCGATCTTTAAATGTGAGTGAAAATCACATCAGGTATCTTGATGGCTTCCAACATATTGATACGGGTGCGTTGTTGGTTTTAGACCTTTCTCAAAACCAGATTTCTGTGTTAGAGAAGCTTTCCAACATGAAGGTTCTCACCGAGTTACGACTAGGCTACAACAGAATCTCGCTTATCAAATTTGTTGAAAGTATGCCCAACGTGGAACTACTTGACTTAACTGGGAATTCGTTGAGAGAGTTCGACTTTAAAATAGCAGCTGACCTTCCACAGCTACACACACTACTTTTGGCCAGAAATAAGATAAAGCAGATTCATAATTCACACATGTGCCAGGAACTACAAATGCTAGACCTTTCATACAATAAACTAGAAAGCATAAAGAATTTGCGTAATCAAACGTGCTGTTGAATTTGCGTCATAACAATATTGGAGCAAAGCATCTCTTGGAAAATATTGAACTTCCGAAGCTAAAATCGCTAGACATCTCTCATAACAGCTCTACAGCGCTAAAACACATCGCCTATTCTGTCGATATTACCAAATTGGAGAATTTTCAATACGGTTCGAATGCGGTATCGTGAACACATGCTGACACTGGTCAATCACAAAGAGTGGCAGGATAGGCGAAACCCAGGCCCTAACTCGCATCATACCCTTTCTTTTCTCTTCTACAGCTTCTTTTGCCTCTTTAAACACTTTCCTTGTACTATTTTCTACCCTTTTGCTGAGGTTGGTCAGCTGGTAATGTCAGTACCTCTTAATCTCCTTCCTGATTCTGTATACACATATATACACGTGACCAAAAGTTAATAGTGGCTTGTTATTTAGTAGGATTTCGACCAGCCATCGAATTTTTTTCTACGCATCTTTTTTTCCGTTTAAACTTTTTGACGGTTGGTTTGGCAGGTTTCCATGCAACTTTGACGAGAGGATGCTGAAAATGACGAAAAACGAAGGCCAACGAAGCTTTTTAGTTTTTTAGCCACATTGTCATTGCCAGCTGTTTTCAGAAGCTAGCCTAGAAGTGACCAAAAAGTAACCAAAATGAACAAAAGCTGCTCAAAACCAGTGGCTGTCTTTGAGGGTGGCAGGCTGAATGCTGGCGATAATTGGGGCTTCTTACTTTGGTGATGGGTGATGAGAATCTGAGACGCGAAAGCTGTCTAACATATCAGTGTTGTCTGAGATGAAGAAGCATCTAATTAGATTGATTCATATCTAGTGGCACTGATCCATCACGATTGTGTTTCAGACAGCCATTACATGTCTCCAGACAGTGCGGTGACGGTTTTGCGGTCAATGTCTTGTGTCAGAACTTAGAAAAGAGCCGATTAGCAAATATGATTTTTAGGTTGTTCTGTTGTCTGAAAGGTAATTCTACACGGTAGCCACAAATCAGCCAATACGGATCAGCGGGCTTTTTTTGATATGTAGATGGCGAAATGTTTCCCAATTGATCCTCATATTTCTTTTTTTGTCTTTAATTCTAGCTTTCTATTTATAAATGAGTATACAGAAGCCATCAGTCTAGGTACCGAACCACATTGTGTACATATCCCTGCGGTTCAGCCAATGATCCAGCCGATGACTTGATCAGCACAGTCGGCTGGCTCTGTTTCTTTTGCAACAAGCAGGACAACTCCTCGAAATCGACTATATAAATCAAGAAGTTTTCCTGGAATGAAGGTTGTCAGATTTGTTTTATTTCTCTTCTTCTTTCAAATTTCTTCTTTAATAATCAGAACCATATCAATTAGCTATCTAATATCCACATCAAATTTTCTTAACATCAAATACCCAATTTACTCATACCAAATTTTACACACAATGATCGCTCAAGTCTTCGTTATCTCTGCCGCTTTAGCCAAAATTGGTTCCGCTTACAACCTCACTACTACTATTGATGCCTACAATGGGACTGCTACTACTTACACTGAGGGAGATGTTACCACAGCTTTTGACAACAACACAAACATTGTCTCCAACACATCGAACTATACCGCTCCTATCATTACTCAGTCTACGAATGGAGGGGCCAGAGTAGTGGTCGGTGCTGCCGCTTTTGCTGGAGTTGCAGGTATGCTTTTGTTATAAGACCTGTCGTTTAACAATCTAACCTTTGTACACTACTTATATTTGCATCTATTTTCTTTTCATCTTTCTTTGTTTGTTTAATTTCATTAGAGCCTGCCTAAATAGGGCGCTTTAAATCTCACAATTCTAAAATACATACTTTTCTCGGTTACCATTAAGTTGTTCACATCAATAAAGAAAATCTTATAGCATCAATATGTCACATCTATAAAAAGTTTTTGTTCTTGGGATTGAACTTTTTCAAGTCATTTTGGAAATCCTCATGCATTGTCTTACAATCCTCTTTGATCTCGCGAAGTTCCATGAGGATCCCATTCATGGATTTGTGCCTCAGTACTCCGGAACTGTCATTTTTATCAGCGCCATTGTCAGCTGACCGGCTTAATGCAGGATTTTTGGTATTTCCCCTCTTCGAGCTGAGGCCTTCTTTAGGTCGAAGAGTCTTTGAATCACCTATATTGGGGCTATCACTTGGCACTGAATCTTCGTTCAAAATTGGTGCCATCAAAGAGTTTAAATGTTCAGTTAACTCGTAGTTATTCTCCTTTAGTTTGGATATCTCGCTGACAAGTATCTTATTTTTTGTCTGTTCTTCGATCAACTTTTCCTCGTAGAAACTGAGGTACTTCTTGTAGTTATTACTGATTTTCGCCTGTATTTGATGGATCATTTCCTTTTCAGCTTTTTCGGACTTTTCGTTCATGTATTTGTGCGAGAGCTCATTCTCAAGGCTTCTGATTTTGCTTTTCATATTCTCGAGTTCTTCAGAAGCCTTGCTATTGTTCTCGTTTGCCGTTTCATCTTGGTTGATCTTGGCATCTGTCTTGATCTTTTTCACGTTGTTGGCGTACTGGAGGGTTGACAAGTTCTCTTCGTAGTCGCTGGGAGAAATACACGCAATCATTGCAGTTTTCAGATTGCCCCCTAGCGACTCCTTCAATATCCACGTAAGCGTAGAGTCTCTGTACGGAACCATCACATTGCTCAGCGTGCCACTGCTTTGTTTGGCCAAAGCCGATATCACTCGTCCCAAACAGGTCAACGACATATTGATATTTGAGCCCTCTTTGAATCTTGGTCCTCCGAAAGTCGCAGACACTGTAGAACGTTCAGATCCAGCCAAATCCACCAATCGCAAGGTTGACTGCTTGATGTTTGCCACCTTGTCGGTCAAAATGTCGTCGTATTCGATCTGCTTGACTGCAATCGAGAATATTGCATGTGACCGGGAAGACAGCAAATTCATCTTGGTAGCCGCAGTTTTCCGGTTGACTGTGCCTAATCTGAAGTATTTAAGAATCTCTTCGTAGTTTTTCACTGGAAACTCCATCAAATTCTCCACATAAGGGCCTATTTTTGGCGACTCCCGCACTCGTAGCTTGGAGAAAGTCTCAGATCTTAAACTGTTTGATTTCTGGCCCATGTTCCCCACCTTTGTGAAGGCCGTTCCAAGAAGTTTCGACTTGTTCACCTCGGCCAATATCTCTGAGGTGTTCAAAAGATCATACACGTTTTCGTTGTACACCTCCATGTAGGATATTTTGACGGTTACAGATATTCTTCCATCCACCATCAATTTCTCGGTCTTTTCAAAGAGATCCTTGCATATCCGGGGTATTATACCGGGTTCCGAGCTGTTTCCCAGCATGGTATATGACTTCCCAGACCCAGTTTGGCCGTAGGCGAAAATGCACGTGTTGTAGCCGTCTAAAGTGTGGTCAAGATAATGCCGTGCAATATTCTCGTAGCTTTTGCGCTGGTCTGCAAAGTTTTCTGATTTTGGGTCAAAGGACCATAGACAATGGTCAAACAGAAACGATCTGGCCTTCTGATCCTGTTTTAAGCTTCCAGGAGTCTTCGCTTCGTCAGCCCCGGTTTTCAGCTTTTCCTTGAGAAACACGTACCCTTTGTCGGTGTTCATAGACACATAGTTTACCCGGTCACCTTTTGCGCTTCGTTCTCGATCGTTAAACGGCCTCACACGCACACAAACTTCGATATTTGATGCGTTGGGCTTTCCCAAGACTCTTGGCTTTTTCTTGGAGGGACTGGTATTAGCTGAACGAGGCACATCTCGTTTAGACTTGACGGGACTGATCACCACTTTTCTATTAGACAACATGACCATGGCGCAAATCGATGTCCTTCTTTGTCTTTCTAAGCCTCCTTATGTTCCTTTTATTGAGCCTCCCTACTGAAACTCTTGTGTGGTTTTGCTCCTCATCAAGCTGTCAAAGTCCTGCTCTGACATCTCACCTCCCTGCTTGAAATCTCCCAGACCATATCAAAACAAGTTATGAGCCCCTCTCGAACCCGGAAAATTTTTTTTTTCAGCAAAGCAAAAGTGCGAAAAGGGAAAAAGTCCACCATAACAAACTTAGAGCTTGAAAATTTTGTTAGAGGTACATTACATACGACCAACACACACTAAACAAACATAGCAAAGAAAGCAGCTATTTCGACAACAACAGCCAGAAATGTCAGAACTACCCGCCTCAGAACTAGCAGCGCCAGTGGTGGCTGCACAAACCCTTACGGTTGTGTTTGCCAAGAACTTGCAGCCTGAGGAAACAACCAAGGCGGAGATAGAGGATCTTTTTGGGCCTATTGGTCTTTTGGAGGCCGTGGATGTGTACAAAACCATTGCACGGATCCAGTATCAGAGTCCAGAAGATGCACAGAAGGCCGCAGAGACCTTAAACGGGACCATCTTGCACGACAAGCCAATAGAAACTGAGCTCAAAGATATTGCCGCTGAGGTGCCTGAGGGAGAACGCCCCACATTAGCTCCCAAGGGCGCATTCAGAGTCAAGCTTTTGAACCTCCCAGATGGAATCAGATGGCAAGAGTTGAAAGATCTTGCTAGAGATGTTGTGAAGGTTGTTCCTAATTACACGAACGTTTTTTTCGAAGACTACAGTGGGGTCATCGAGGTGAACTCTAAGGCCGATCTTGACAGAACTATTGAGACTCTCAATGGCTACGAATTGCATGGAAACAAGCTCGAGGCTTCAGAAGACACCACGCCGTTTGTTCCACCTCAGAGAAGACCTCGTTTCAGAGGAGGAGACGGTTTTAGAGGAGGCAGAGGTAGAGGTGGTTTCAGAGGAGATTTCAGAGGAGGTTTCAGAGGCGGCTTCAGAGGCGGCTACAGAGGCGACGACTTCTACGAAGGTGGCTACAGAGGTGGAAGAGGCGGTTACAGAGGCGGTTTTAGAGGAGGATACAGAGATGATTTCAGAGACGATTACAGAGAAGGAGGCTTCAGAGGCGGTTACAGAGACGAATTCAGAGATGGAGGATACGATGAGTACAGGGGAAGCGGCTACAGAGGCGGAAGAGGGGGCTATAGGGGTGATTTCCGTGGCGGAAGAAGAGGAGGCTACAGAGGCGGTTATGATGACTATAGACCTGGCCGTGACGACGAGCCAAGCCAGGAAAGAGGCCAGTCGCCAAGACGTGACGAACAGAACTGGTAATTGTTTCAAAGAGGCTCAGGAATGCCAAAACGGACTAATTTTGTGCTCATTGTATTGTCAGAGGTGGAGCAGACAAAAGGCGGCACGCATGAAATACATATGGGCTCTTAATTATTATGATAATCAAATACAGCAGTGCTACGAGGAAAAAGGAAAGAGTGGATTTGAGCAAAGTACATGGATTTGTATGGATTGAGTATGCGGTATGGAGATTGTGGTATGAGTGGAATTTGGACAGAGGAATGAAGAATATATGGATTTAAGTATGAAATGATTATGGAATGAGTATGAAAAGAATATGTGGGATACTGGAGATAGTACTGCGAACGTCGAGGAATTGTTCTGAAGAGTGTACCGGAGATTTATAAAAGGAAATGAAGGCCGCGTCATTTAGAGAGCTTTGTTATGAAAGTTCGTTTTTTTTGGTAATGTATTATATGCGGATGTTTTGTTTTTTGAATGTATTTTACTTATAATGATCATGATTGAAGGGTTGAGAGTGCGTTGGTATTCACGCCAACCCTATCGTTTTTGAAAATCTTGCGTAGACTTGAACTAGCTTGATGGCAGAGATATATATGCTACAATAATCAAATAAGCAAGATCTCTTAGGACCAAGCCAAGTCACAGATGATTTATCAATCAGCTGTTCATTTCCCACATTATACATTTCAGCAATCACAAGTACTATACAATTCCTATACGCTTTTGACAACCTCCCCCACTTTATTCCACAACTTTCCAAGAACCTCTTTAGTGTCGTCCTCAAACGTAATCTCCAACTCCTTATAAATCTCATCTTTGAGCTTACCAGCGGCGACAGCATTGGCGAGGAAATTAACCAAGTCTTCTTCAGGGACACCCAAATACTCTTCAAGTAATTCCGAGAGGAAAGGTCTAATAAGTTTGCTAGCTTTTTCTAGCTGAGCCTTATCCAACCCTTGATAGATTGGATCAATGGAAACATCAGCAACAGCCTCTGCTTTGACTTCCTTGCTCACAGAGCTAATATTCAACCTGAATGGCTTCTTGCTTCCATCTGCCACATTACCAGACAGAACAGGCTTTTGAGATTCAGCACCGAGAAGAGCCGAACCAATGATCGAAGACAAGAAATCATGACCCTGCTTTTTGGTGGCTTCTTCCTTGGCTTGTATTTCTCTATCTTTAGCATCTTCAGCTTCTTCTCGCTGAACTTGCGCCTTTCTAGACACTAAGAACTGCGATTTGTTACCGTTGTAGAAATTCACCAAATCCAAAATCTTTTTGTGTGTGATTTTCTTTGGATCGAACAACACGTTCTTGTCAAAGAGAAGATCGTAGTCATACAAGTGTGACTCTGTCTCTTCACGCACATCTTTAGCATAGCTTTGAGCGCTTTTGTATTTGTTGAGTATTCTCCGTTTTCTGCCCTTTTCGATGTTGAGCATATCAGCTTCATCCTGTAAAAACCGCTGTTCAATAGCAGCTTGCACTTCGTCCTCTTTTATTCTTTCGTATTCGGAATCGCTTTGTTCGTCCTCCTCCAAGTCACTTTCATCTGTTTCTTCATCTGATTGGTCGCCTGTGGACGTCAATTCGGACCGTTTTCTTTTCTTTGACTCCTTGATCGACTGGTACATCTTTTTGAGCTGTATTTTTGCTCTTCGCTTCTCTTCTTGAAGCTTTCTTGCCTGCTTGCGTTTTTCCAAGCGAACAATGCTCAATCTGAAGTTTTTGATGTCTTCCACGACTGAAGGAATCAATCTTTTGGGTAAATCAGATAACTCTCTCATATTGACTTTATACACCGTGTCCGATTGCTGCTGATCGGTTTCATTGGAGTTTGGGTTTTCCAATTCCTCTGAGAATAGCTCTTTAAGGTACGAAAGAATCTTTTTGCGAAGTTGATCGATCTCAGAGCTGCTACGTGATTCCGCAGTATCCTCAGTTTGTTCCCGCTCGTCTTCTGTTTCATTCTCGTTCTCAGTTTCATCATTACTTTCGTTTTTCACAGTTGCTTGTGCAGAGGCGTCACCTGAGCCATTTTCTTTCTTTGATGCCTCGGCATTAGCATTTATCTCTCCTTTGACAAACGTAACAAGGTTTTGAGTGTTACTTTCAGTGATTACTTGAAGAGCCAAGTCATTAGTTAATTTGAGTCGGGAAAGCTCTTCCTTGGTAAAATGAGAATCTTCCATAGAATTTAGCTTGAAATTGTTCATTGTGTCAATAAATTTGATAAACACATCCTTCAAAAACGCCACTTTGAACTCGTAATCTTCTGACAAATTGATGAAGTTTCTGTTGATCTGGTTTGTTTTGCGGTCTACCAACTGGAACTGAACAAATATACTTCTGACATCTGTCGTTTCCAAGTTCAAAGCCGACCATTTATATGTCACGTAGTAATTGTCCGACTTTCCATAAGGCGACAGGCTAAACTCCTTGAGCAAACAGCGACTTATTATGTATCTCAAGATGTCTTCGATCAAGTCATTTGAAATATTAGGAAATTTCTTGATTGATAAGGTCAAAATTTGTTTGTTTGTATCATTTGTGACGGCTAGTTTGTTGAATTCGTTGAGCTCCAAAAAATGCGCTTCTTTCTCGTCGTCTTCATCATCTGCATCTTCCGTCTGGTCCGGTTCCAGTTTCTGCTCAGATTCTTTAGAGTCCTTCAGAGCCTTTTCTGTCGATAAATTTTGAGCCCGAGAAGTCTTTCTGCCCGACTTCCTATCTGCAGTCCTCTGACGACGAAGTTTCTGACGTTCATCTTCAATTTGCTGAACTAAGGTATCGAAAGTGGCATTATCTAAGCCAGGAACCGCACCTGGAGTGAAATCCAAGTTGAAGCCATTGCTTGCAGCTTCTTTTGGGGTTGATAATGATTCCACATTTCTACGCGTAATCAGAGCAGTTCGGAGCTTTCTGGGCGTCTTCAGATTGACCACATTGTTAACAAATGGCAGTATCGAATGTATATCATCATTGATTGTGAATATTTTTGGGGGAATGTTCAAAATTTTGAACTCCGCGCCATTTTCATCGTTCAAAGACGACATCTGAGATATTCAGTTGTTCTTCGTTTTGATGTTTGCACTATTGAAGTAGCCACGCTTATATAAACTGCAATTGCGTACGTGCAACAAAGGCAGACCAGTACATGAGTTACCTGGCTACGCAAATATTAAAAATTTTCGGTGCAGTAGTATTTGTGTTTTCTGGAAGTGCGGTTAGTGTCTTTAGTACAGTTAATCTTGTAGCTTTCTATCAACCTGCAGAGTGTTTCATTATCATCGATCTTGATCAAATATTGGAGATTCACTATTGTATATAGTACATTGCATCTTTTTGTTATATAGGTACTTGTTAGCAGTGCTTTTTGAGTTTGCGAAGCACCCCTGTTTACGCTTGTAGGTGAATCTGTATTTTCCAGAGGCTAGCCAAAACCCAGTCTAGAGTAATTAAGTTGAATACTTTCGCTTGTATCAAGAGACCCGCAATTGATCTGCGCGGAAGAGCATTAAAGCTGTCTATTTTTATGGTCTTATCTGGTGCTTTCAGTCCAAGCTTTCCAAAAGTACCGAGCCTGTTCCCGCTTAGTGGAAATTTGTGACCGCTGAAGCAGTGCTAATATACTTATCTGCTAGAAGGTCTGTAAACTTTTCAGAGTTGACTCTTCCTTAACATATTGACTTCTCGACCAAGACATGACGGAACACGCGGTCAAAAATTGTAGAAGCATATTAAAGAAGATCAAAGGAATTCAGAATTTGAGTCAGAATGAAAACGGAAACCTTATCAACGTGGCTGGTGATCTCATCGGATGGGCAGATAACGGAATAAGCCTACAAACATTTTAAAGAGTGTAATAATAGTCTATTAGGTATTAGCAATTAGATGTAAAGGTGAAAGAAAAAAAACTGAGATGCTAAAGTACAAAAATTGGGTATTCGATGCATGATTCTTAGATCAACAAGGCACCGGCAACACCCAAGATAGCAGCAGCACCAGCACCAAGCTTAGCAGCAGCACCAGTTTGGGCAACAACAGAGTGGCTAGAGGTCTCGTTGACAGCAGCAGAAGCTGAGGTAGCAGCAACAGCAGCAGCGGTGGTAGAACCAGTCAATGGACAGTAAGTGGTGTATTCAGTCACAACACCCTCGGAGGTGACGGTGACAACAGTGACACCAGTTGGGGTAACGACTTCAGAGCATGATTTGGTACCACAGCTGGTGATAGTGACAAGAGTGGTGCTGATGTCATCAACAGTAGTGACATTGGAGTAGGTAGCAACGGTCAAGGAAGCAAGAGCGGCAACGATAAGAGATTGAGCGTACATTTTGTGAGTTGTTGGTTTTATTTGCAGAAGCGAATGAGAGAGAGAAGCGAATGAGAATGATATTCAAAAGCGAATGTTGTTATGATGATGATAATAAAAGAATAAGAAGATATATTAAAAGAAATGAATCGCAAAGCCTGGAATAAAGGATTTGATGGTGCCTTTATATACCTGACGTGGAGGTGGATATCCATCAGCAAAGCTTCTTTAAATAGGATAGTTATCGAAATAGACTGCGTTACCGCTAACTAGGATCCGCGTTCCAGGATATGGGCGAAAAACATGCATAAAAAAAAAGCTTTTTTGGTGCCAGCTATGGTAACAGCACCATCCCGATCAAGAAAACTCGCTAAAAAGGGCAAAAACAGCAGCAGCTTATAATTTTGACCGGTATGACTTATCTATATTGCAATTTTTTAGTGCTGTTGCCAGTGAAATTGAGACTGCAATTGAAAATCCTGAGACATGAGTTTACGTTTTTACAGTAAGCTAATGGCAAGGCAGGCGCGCACAATAAGGTTTGTACAGTATAACGCCAAAATTTTCCCTTGAAAAAAGGGCACTGTCACGTGACAAAGCACATATAATCATATAACATATGCCTCTAAATTCTAGCTATGTATTTTCTACAGGTTATGAAAAATGGGATTGAAAAATGGCGTTATACTGTACAAACCTTACTCCGCGCGCCGGCCTTGCTGTTAGCTTACTGTACTGCTTTAAATAGGACGTTGTTGAGGTCCCTGATCTAAGGCTTATACGCTAACAGATTCTATGGATAAATTAATAGCCGTTACCTTTAGCAGTTATTACATTGTACATGGTCTAGACCATCTCGGGAAGAACAGGCTAAAAACTCGGATATAACCGAAACTGTCTTTTCTGTTGTTCGAATATCCGTCCATTTTACAGAGAATACAATGATTTATGGATACGCGGACAGATCATATCTAGCATGACCCAGAAGCAAACTCAAGACAAACATACAAACTTTCGCCCAAAAAATACCGCGTGGTGAACAGTTTTGAGCCTAGTTTCCGTTACGAGTCTAGCATGGTGCTCGATAAGGAATAAACTACAACTGTCGTACGTCGACAAGAGAGGATCTGCTCTCCTATTTATAGCTGCTTTGCTGATAGTGTGATCCTTCTATTTTTACAAATGGGATTTATTTTCTGTTTTCCAAGGAATACACACATAGACCCCGCAGTAGCGGGGAGCAGCACGTGCCCCCTATGAAATTTTTTAGATAGGGTCGTACCAAAAAAGAAGGCATTACTGGAAATGGTGCTTTAACTCATCTCTCACGCTGTAACTGGATACCCCTATATGCAATCCATGGAGCTTCACATATCATTTACTATCCGCGTTGCTACCGATTCCATTCGCCAGACTCCTGCTGCAGACAACCAGAATTGCTATTTCATGCTTCTCAAGTCTACAAGTGAAGGTATATGCGCGACTTTTCAACTTGTATTTCAGCCTAAATACTAATTGGTCTTGAAGATCAAGAAAGCCAAATCACCAACATAGAAATAAAGAAACTTTCCGGCCTCGTGCGTCATAGAGCATCCGAAATCTTCGCCCACGATAACGTGCCATACCCGGCCCTGGTTTTGATCTAGGTCTTTCTTTATCGCGACAGCAATCTCCTTCTCAGATTTACCCTTTTCTTCAAGGGCATCCAGAACAAGCTTGAAGATGTATTCTTGAAGATCCTCTGCCTACAAGTACCCTTTGTTAGTCAACTTAATCAGATTTTAGCAAGTAGTATTTCTGCTGGCACTTACCATGTCGGCACTTTTGATAACTCCTGTGGGTTAACCCTGTTAGTAGTCGTAGAATGGCGGGAATTTTTGCTCGAGAAGGCTACTACTTACTCTTCTGTTCAGACATTTTGATGCAATGGTACCTCCCGATAATCTCTGCTTATTGATGGCGTCTTTGACTCTCGGGTATCATTTCTTTGGTATTGTAGGTCTTCATCGATTTCATTCTGATTTTGTTTTGAGAAAACAGAAAGATCAAAATCACAGAATTTACTTTATGCACGCCAAAAGGAGACTTTCAACGTCCTTTAGGCATGTCATCACCTAAACAGATTTGTACAAGATCAAAATATTTAGTATCGTATATGGTGTATGTAGTTTTTGAGCAGTTTATCAAGCCAAGTGTAAAGGGAAATTGCGTAATATGAGAAAGATGTACCTGGATCTAATGGATGCAACAGCGAAATACGGACCCATGTGAAGTGTATCTAGTAATACGATCTATGTGACTATAACAAGTTATAACAAGGAATATGGCTATATCTAATCTCAATGATAAAGAGCGGCTGTAGTTTATAACAAGAAAAGTTGAAGCCCATTATACCTTGTTCTTGTCGCTGAACGGATTCTCTTTGTTTTTAGAAGACACATCATCGTCTTCATCCTCATCCTCGTCGCTGAGTTTGAAAGGATTTCCATCAGAAGAAGCTCCAGCCAGAGACGTTCCTGCTGTAGACTTGGTATTTTCAATTTTGGACTCTTCGTCGCCGGCGTTTCTCTTCGGGTTAGCCCTTTTCTTTTTGTCCTCATCGTCGTCTTCCTCGCTGACAAAATGGCCCACAAACGAGTCATTATCGTCATCCTCGTCGCGTATATTGAACTCATTTCCGAGATTGTTCAATTCAAACTCGTTGTGAGGCTGAGCGTTCTCGTCCTCGTTGATCTCGTCTGTTCCAACTTGTGTGGAGACAATCAAAAGATAAGAGTTGTAGGTAGGTCTCCAGATGAACAAAATGGCAGTGTAGACGCCGAAATACACCAAGGAAGGCCAGAAATCCAACACAAGGAATCTGGATTTCCAGTGCTGTTCAATCATTTCTGTCGTTGACAATCCTATATACACCGTAGAGGACATCACGAGACCCAAAAACAAAATCACCAAGGAGATGAAAATCGTCAAAAACAAACGTCTGTAGATGTTCAATTTGATGGTCTGTTTCTGCACCTTCAAGTAGTTGGTGGTCTTTGTCAAGGCGGTCAAAATCAAGTAGTAGAAAGCCGTCAACGTGATGGACAAAGGAACTAAGGAAATCAACACCCAGAAGCTTGGGTTTTCGGGGTTGGAGTTGTAGTTGGTGATGATGTAGGCAATGGAGATGACAAAATGGATAAGGGCAAAGATCTTGCATTTCAAAAGCGTCTTTTTGGGCAAATTAGGATAGACAACACCCATTCCAAGCGAAATCAAAAGCAACAAGTAGAACGAGAAGGTTATTTTTGCAGAGTTGAGGATGGAGATGAACACCAAATAAACCTTGATAAAGGCCAGGGAGTTCAACTTCCAGTATTTAACCCCCTCGTAGGTGACCGTGTGGTACGGACTATGGTTGTTTTTTAACTCGTAGTAGAACCAGATGAGAATGCTCTCACAGATCAAGAAAATCGTGAAAAAGTTCAAGTTCTTTTGCAAATTTGTCACGTTGTTTCTGTATTTGAAGTAGTTGTAGAAGTAGTAGAAGAACACCACCAAGTAGAGGATCGTAAGGCCCCCGTAGAGCGGCAATTTTGGAATTTCCGCCGCATTGAGGTTCCCAAACGAGTTTCTGAAGTTCACAAGCACCTTGTAGTTTTTCTTGTTGAGCGAGTAACTGGAGATACAGTAGTATCCGGTGTTTTGGACCTGGTACGTGGTGTTGGATCTGCCAAACTTGTCGAGATTGAACGTCAAAATCTCGGAACTTGACTTGTTTTTTGCCTCGTTGGCCACAATAAATTGGCCCTTTGCGTCCTCTGAGCACAATCCGTCGCTCACAGCCGAGTCGTCGCAAATATACTTCTTTCCGGAGGTGATTGCCGTCGTAAGGTCGTCATCGTACTTGTATTTGGCCCCTAGGTACTCTATGTCCTTGTACTCAAAAATAACCACGGCCAAATCGATGTCGTCAGGCTGCTGGTCCAATTTCTTGTAGTTCAACTTCTGGTTGTCATACGAATACACATTCACAGAAATGTAGGGCATCACGTTTCCCACCCAATCTTTTCGATTGTACATTCCCGAGCATATCTGGTTGGACTTGTCGGTTATTGTCTCAAGCTGGGCCATCACTGTGGCCAACAGGACCAACAAGAAGCCTAATATTGTGCTTGTGAGATTCATTTTGACAGATCGGAATATCGCGATATTGCAGGAGACAAAGAACGCCCAGAAAAAAGCACAGACAGATAAGTGTACTCACAAGATGTATTCAATTCACGAACACCCTGAATGTTTCCTCAAGATATCGGTTTGTTCTGTGGCAAGCTGGACTCGAACGCAGGCCTCTTTTGACGTTGCATTCAAACTGCTCCTCTTTCCAACCGTGCCTTGTTTTTCCTTTAGCTGCTTGCGCCGAAAAATGGGTTTTTGCCTACGTTACAGCCTTTGGGGCGGGTAACCGAGGACGTGGATCCACGCTGTTCATTTTTCAGAAAAGCAAGAGAAATTTCGCATAAGCACAGGCAAAGACAGGTGGATATACTACTGACAAGTACAATAAGCAGGATCTTGGGCCAGGAGATCAAAGAAGGCAGGACAAAATTGGATTATCATGTCGAAATCAGTAAGGACAGCCAGTGACGAAATCTGGAAAAACCGTGTGCAGAAAGTGGTATGTATTCGATACTCTACTAAAAGAGAATGATGTTGAGAAGAGATAAGCTGATATAGCCTCGAATCAAATACTAACGAACACAGAACTCTGAGTTTTTCACATTGACGTATGGGTCTGTGGTGTCGCAGCTATGTAAAGACTACAACAACAACTACACCCAGGTAAACCAGCAGTTGGATAAGATGGGCTACAATATCGGACTCAGACTTATAGAGGATTTCCTTGCCAGAACGGGAGCAGGACGCTGTGCCTCGTTGAAAGAGACTGCAGACATGATTGCCAAGGTTGGATTCAAGATATTTTTGAATATAACACCAGTGGTCGCTAATTGGTCCAGCGATGGAAGACAATTTTCGCTTATTCTCAATGAGAATCCGTTAGCAGAGTTTGTGGAGTTGCCTGACGATGGTAAAGCCGTCAAAGAGCTCTGGTACTCTAATATCTTATGTGGAGTGTTGAGAGGGTCCTTGCAAATGGTCCAGTTGGATGTTGATTGTCATTTTATTGCCGACCAGTTGAGAGGGAACGAGAACACGGAAATCCGGGTGAAGTTGCTCAAATACCTTAAAGACGAAGTTCCTGCGGGGGAGGATTGATATTTATTTATGCACGCTAAACATTATATGAAAATTTTTGTATACCGTAGAAGTCAAGCAGACGAGGTTTCGAAAGCTGTACGCTACAGAGGTCTCAGCCAAGACGAAGTTTTGTATTGTTGTAAATTCTGGCTCATAGAAGCTTTTGGTGCTGCAGTCTGCATCAATCGGGTTGGTATGAAATATTACATCTACCTCACATACTTCTACTTTTAGCAATAATCTTTGAAAACGTTTTCTCTAATTTGATATTACACACATTTCATCAGCCATATAGAAACTGAATACCGGCCTATCGCAACACCTTCACATAGAGCTTTGAATTGAAATCCCATGCATTGTTGTTCTTCAAATTCAAGTACTTGTTATTCTTATACGAGTCATCCCCCGTATGAATAGCAAGCAATGTCTGGGAATGATCCAACTTCAACCTGAGAACGCTTTGATCGAACTTCTTGAATTTCTTGAGCTTCTTTTTCTTATTCAAGTCCCAAAGATTCACCATCCCGTCTGAGCCGCCCGTATACAAAAGGTTTCGCTGGAAGTCGGTCTGCTTATCTGCCACAAGCTCTATAGAATTTATAGGATATATCAATTCAACATTATCACTTGTCAGCAATTTATGACATTTAAAGGCAAACTTCTTATCCTCGATATCATTGACATTATCTACCACTATTCGTCCCTCGAATGAAGCCTGCACAAATAGCTCATTTTCCGTTGTCGGGTCAATTTCCTGCTGTAATACCTTTAGATCTGTTGTTTGATACTTTAGGCCTGACTCCTTGACTTGCAAGGGCTTTGATAAGTCTTCAAAATCGTATATTTCCACCCTGCTCTGCTCAGTAGCCACTACTATATGGTGGTCATTGACATCCATCGCAAACGGTTTCAAAGACAATGTGATAGTCGATATTACAGATCCCGTATTAAGATCTAAAACCTGTATTGTTTTATCCCACGAGCTAGTCACTAGTACATTTCTTTTGTAAGATACCCCGATATTCTGAATAGCCAAACGATGCTGCGTTGACGGGCTAAATCTTTGTGCCGTTATGTTTTTTTTGCTAAAATTTTGCAAGTCAATTTGGTATACAATGCCATTGATGTTTGCTGTGTATAATTTTCCGTCGCGTCTGTTCCAACACGCGTCCAAAATCGAGGATTTTAAATCGACACTGGCCACAGGGCGTCTTTTTGAAGTATTGTCGGTGAGATGATCGTAGATTCGCACATTGCCATCCCAACTGGTTGTTGCCAAACACGGCCCACCCTCAAATCTGTCAGGGCTAAAATTGATCGACGATATCAAATCGCTGGTCACGGTGTCCAATTCCACCAAAGCAGAGCTCATTTTTCCTTAGTTTCAGTACACATGGCGATTTGGCATGTTTGTTTACCCTGTGGCTTGAACTGTCGGAGAATTTTCAATCGAAATCGTAATTTTCTGCAACTTTGTTTCGTTGATATCTGCAGGGGCACATAACCGGTCATCTTGCACCGGTTGAAGGGACCCTTTATGCAGCGAGATCAGGAGGAGTTCATGAAGTCAAACAAGTCCAAAGATTTCTTTTTGGGAGGTTCGGGAGCACGCGAGACCAGCACCTTCTTGTTTTTCTTCTTCTTGTCCTGTTTTTTGGACTTAACGCCGCTTTTTGCAACCTTTGATGTCAGGGGTACAGGCTTTGCGGGCTTTTTGGGCTCATGGTTTTCTGGGAGAGATTGTGGCTTCTCCAGAGAAGCTGTTGACTGTTGGGGCTCTATATCGTTCGTGGGACGCTTCTGGAAGATGCCGGTAAACGTACTTTTGTGATTACAGGCAAGGCATTGGTACACCAAAACCCTGGTGCGATGTTGGCGGACTAATTTTTTGTCTTTTGGTCTCTGTTTAAGATACTTCATTCTAATAGAAACGTTGATTCCTGGGATAAACACCGCGTTGCATTCGCTGCAGAACTTCGAGTCGCTGACTACCGCCTTGAGCTGTTTGTTGTTGTCCACAGCAGCCTCGCTGCTGGTCTTGCTCTTGACATACAGTGCCAATTCATCGACATAAACACGAGACAAGACGCCGTCAAACGAGGCCAAATGAGCAATGCTGTATTTGTAGTCAACGTTTGCGTGGTTCATAGTCGGCGTCCTGGAATTCCGTCTGCTTCACTTAGCATCAATGTCTCCATTGGCTGGCACAGCTTGTCTGCGAGCGAAAATTTTTCTATTTGGTTTTTAACGTTTAATTTTCGTCTTGCTGCGACCTCACACGGCAGGCGAGATCGCACCTTAGAGGGGCCCGGATTTCTTTTTCATAGATTTTTTAGATAAAGAAAAGAAAAAGATTGGCTATACTCATTAGAAAGCGGTGTTAGGTACTGACACGCAGGAGTCCTGGTTGGCATGATCTGGAATCGAAAGAGAGCAGTTGTTTTTGGCTCGTAATTTCTGTGCAGTGTACCGTCCGGAAATCTGGCTCTGTGAGTGTGGTTTAGGGTTTTTGTCCGCTGCTATATATCCGGAATCTTAACATACACCCCATAGTTTTCGAGAGGTTTTTGATGGAAGGAACCTGTCCATCGTCAACCGCTGCAGAACTGAAAAATATTATTTCAGGGCCTGCTTGATATATAAACAGCCCCTTATCCTGGAGGCCGTTAAAATCAGCTTTTAATTGTACATTACTGTGTTGAAAAGCTGCGAAATTGTTGTTTAGCCTGTCACCTCCAGGTATACCCCAGAATTGCAAAAAATAGTTCCAGTAGTGACTCAGACTCACATCTGTCCCAACCGTTTTTGCTCGCTTAACTTAGCGCGTCCCCCTCTTCTGATACTTCCCTTTGTGAGCACTTCGGCCGTTAATACAGCCCTCGTGGTTCCTGACACTCAAGAGGTCAGAAACATCAATTACGCGGATCTTCTGCTTTTGATCACAAGACACGCAATGAAAATAAACACAACAACAGGTTTACTCTCATATAGCACGTTAGACATTTCAGAACTTTACCAAAACACTAAAGCAAATCACAACCACAATAACTAACGAGAATGTCGCACACGCCCAGCGATGTATACATGGTGTGGGTCTGCTGCAAATGCGAGACTATCAATAAACGGTATCGAACTGGTGACAAATACTGCACCAACTGCAACCATAGATTGTGTAGCATCTGCTACTACGAGATTATCAACAGCCGATGGTGACACGGGTAAGACTTGTTGGAGTTTTTCATTAGGGTCAATATATTATCTTTCGAATAAATTGCTTCCAGTCAACTCGCTGGCCGGCTGATTTTCTTCTGGATGATTTGCCAACATGCTCAATAACGTTGGTGTCTGGCTTCTCTGACCGGCTTCTTTGCCTGGCAAAATTGCAGCATCATAGACAGGTTTTTTGTGCCCAACCTTGCTATATAGTATATATACACTTTCGATAACTTACGGGTTTCCTGCCGTCTTTTTGTTTTATTATATTCACCTTTAGCATTTTTATCAATACATCTGCTTTCATTGTTAGTACCAAGTTGAATCAGTGGTGGTAGGATTGCATGCTTTTGAAATGTAGATGATTACTTTTATAGTGTGTTGCAAACAGAATCATGTTGTGCTCTTATGCTACATTTTCCTCGTCATACAATACGCTGTTCATTTTGACCTGTGATAAACTCACCAATGGCTGATCTTTAATATCAGACCCCATAATAAGGTTCACAAGAAAATGCATTTTGGTGTCCATGAAAGTCACACCTTCAAAGTACTCATTCAAAGATACTTCCATACAGCTCCTTCTGACAGTAACTAAGTCTTCATTGCTCTCACCCAGGCAGTACTCTCATTACAGCAGCCTTCCTAGGAATTCAATCGCCAATTGCATACCTTTCTTATCTCAAATAAAAAGATTGCCCTGAAGTAACCAGATTAAAACATACACAACTTACTTTAGTATTCCTCTTTCAAGATCAACTTCTAACTCCTCGTTTCCACACCTTTGATACCATTTACATTCTCCATTCAAGCGGTGATCACCATGCACCCAAACAAGCTTTACGACATTTTTGGCAGATTCTGCTATTGTATGTGTCTGTAGCATACTTGGCACAGTTTCATATCCATGTCATTCCGAGAGCCGAGAATTCGCGGGAAAAAAAAATTTAAAAAAAAAATTTGCCTTGAAGGAATAAAAAGACAAGAGAAAATTAACATACTTATTGCTGGGCATCTCTATAAAGTGAAGCCACGCATAACAGCTCATCGATCCCATCGAAGTCAAAAGGTATAAACAGGGCAGAGTGTTGGCAACGTGAGCGTTGTTTTTCAGACTTCTTTTCTTGACGCATTGGTTTTTTAATCAAGCAATCATCTTCAAATTTCAAATTCTCGCTAAGCGTGCTTTAGGTGCGGTTAATAAATTGATTGCTTGATATAAAGGTGCTATACGACCACAAAGCCAAGGTAGAATAAAGCAGAACCAAAAACAAGTATCGCAACCATGTCAAAACTCCTCACCAAGTTCTCGAATAGCTTGAAAAGCTCTAAAAGCAATAATAACTACTCCAGACTTGATTCGAAATTTCAACGAATTATCAATTCATCGTCCAAGGTGTCGCCCTCACTAAACGATTTGAACGAGATTGCAATCTTCACCTTCAACTCTGCGAAATTGGACACCATCAATGCTAATCTCATCAAGAACTTTCAAATTCTAAAAACTAGCTCTACCAAGGGCTTGAGCAAGATGCTCATTCGAATATCAAAAACCCTTATTATTTTCCAGTTTCTTCTACAGGTGGGCTCAGAAGAATTTGTTTCATACTGGAAATGGACGGGATACGACGATAATACCACAAACTTCCACATTCTACGCAATCTTCTTGACTATTTGATATCCATTGAGAGCTCAAACCTTTGCCAGGACAATGTGGGCGTGATGCTGAAACAGGAAGGTAGCAAAAGCTCTTCTATTGGCGGTATAAGCCGCGCTCCAATACAGGAAGCCACCTCGTCCTCTTCTAGGACAAAGACGAAGAACTTACTCAACTCAACCATCAATAAACTCACAAAGCTCATCAACTATCTCAAAGATGACGACGACTTGGCACAATTCCGTAGCAATTTCCAGAAATTACGCTACGATATGACAAAGCCAACCCCAAGAACCTCTCTTGACGGCAGTCTGCCCTTGTCCTACGCCTCAGCCGCGCACGGATCGGATCCTTTGGCTATTGTTCCTAAAAGATCGTTTTCTACAGGCATCAGCCGTCCTTCTGCGGACTTGTTTGATATAAACGAGGAATCCCTAGATCATGCCGTGGTGCAGCCCAGAAATAAGGACGAGTTCATCAATATAAAGTCTCGCTCTTTGGACTTGTCGCGGGTCGCCAATCTAGGAAATAACCATGGGAGTGCGAACTACAATCTTTTCTCCATCAACAACAATAATGACAACTACAACAACAATCACAATAATATGAATGACCTTCGTTCTTTAGGGAATGCCTTTGGCGGACTCAGAAAGACATCTGCTGACACTCCATTGACTCCTTTGATTGAGGTCAATGAGCAGGGAAAAGACTAGAGACCGCTTTATAATCGTTCTTTATCATCGTTTGATCGTATAGTTTGCCGTGACAAGCTACAGGATTAATAAAGACTGTTTTACTAACCTTATCTTCACCATGGCTAGAACTGCCATCACCAGCCATACACTTTTTTTCTCGGTTTTTCTTGTTCCCCTCCAGTTTACTTCTTTTTTACTCACTTTGTTACTGACTCTTATACCGATTTTGATAGTGATGCTTTACGACACTAATGGACAAAGAATCTGTTTCAGATTGCTGATTTTTTTGCTTTTTCTCTGTGCAGCCCTTTGATGCTTTTCACACTAATGATAATCGATCTTTCAATAAACACTGCTCTGCTGGCTGCATTTTTCGATAAAAACTTGTAATGAAATGAAGCGGTGAGTGCCTTCACGCTAAATTGTTTAGAGTTCAAAACCTGAAATCGAGATATAAAAAGCCCGATCCATGAATTTTAAGGACATTTTTTCATAACCTTGGTGAGACTATAATACCTGTACTATCATAAAGTTGCACTAATTCGGCTTTCCACTACAATGCTAGATGCACATTTAATACGAATATGACTGCGCATCTCAGGATGAATTTTTAGATTGTTAGGTGCCCAAGTTTCAACACAAATTGGGTGGAATTTTTTTACTGACGGTTTGGATCAGCACGAAGATATACAGGTTACGGTAGAGTCAATAGCACCCTTATCCCAATGTATAGCGTTGCTTCTATTTTGTGTATTTGTCTATCAATTCAAGAGACGATACGCTAAATACTTCTACAAATAATTCAGTAATTTGAGGGTGTCTATTTTTTGTTTGTCTCTTTGATAGCTGTTTTAAAGCTTACCCACAAAAGTTGTCTATCCTCCAGTAGAATCCATCTGAGTACTCGGCATCGAGGCTACGTCTCACTTAAAAGAAACAAGGTAAATCAATTGTACTAATGTTGATGAGGAATAGAAAAAGAATGAGAAAAATCTATCAAAGATAGTGACGAAGAAAAGAAAAACGATGGGTATCAGTTGAAGAACCCTTATATGACATAGTATAAGAGCGTTAAGAACACCATCATGAAGGTATTTTTGCTCACAAGATCTTTGCTTGCAGCATCGTCGTAGGACGAGGTATTGAGGTCTGACAGAGCACTTGATGTGTATATTCCTGCTGCAGATGTGGAGGACAATGAGGAAGAAGATGTAGATGAGGTGGATGCACCGCTTGTTGCAGCGCTGGAGGTTGTGGCCGGTTGCGATGCTACAGATGAATCTGACTCCCCTGAGGGCACCACATCGCTTGAAGCCTCTTCAGAAGTAACCGACGATGCCTTCGACGCAAGTGTGGTAGCTCCAATCGTAGCGGCAGAGTTTGTGGACGATGGTGATTTCGAAGAGTATTTTGAAGATGAGGAGCCTGAGCTCGAACCAGAGGTGGAATCAGAGGATAAAGCAGACGCTGAGTCAGAATCGAACTCAGCACTCAGATCAGAGGAGTCACTGTTTGATTCTCCTGCTGCAGAAGCTGTCGAGGATATTGAGGAATAAGATTTTGAACTGGAAGAAACACTGACTGAATTTCCACCTGTAGAGCCAGATGTCGATCCAGAACCACTGGAGTCTGAAGAATCACTACTATTTGAGTCTGGTGAGCCTGATGGACTTGATGAGCCTGATGAACTTGATGAGCCTGATGAACTAGACGAGTCAGAGGACCCCAATGAAGCAGATGAGCTAGCTGAATTAGCTGAGTCAGAGGAGCCTGATGAAGCTGACGAGCCATTCGAACTGGTTGAGTCAGAGGAGCCTGATGAGCCAGATGATTCAGCTGAGCCAGATGATCCGGATGTGGCTGCCGATTTTGAAGACGCGCTAGAGCTGGAAGAGCTGGAAGAGCTGGAAGAGCTGGAAGAGCTGGAACTTCCAGATGCAGAACTAGCAAAACTTTTGCTGGATTCGGAAGTGGCTGTTGTCTGAGACACTGTTGTTACGGCAGCTGCCAAGGTGTACTCTGCATCAATTGTAGATTTGGAAACGATACTAGAAGTACTTGCGGTACCCCAGACTGAAGAGCTTATAGACTCAGCATCAGTTTCTACACTGGCAGTTGAGAGTATGGTTTCAATTTCTTGTGAAGGAGAAGCAGTTGTGACCACAGAGAATCCAGTAGCAGTAGTAGTACCGAAATTGAAATCTCCAAGCCACTCTAGATAAGCTGATTTGAGAACCACCGCGGAAAGGGTGGTGCAGGTATCTATAGCACAAATAACATCCACTACAGTTGTGAAGATATAGGAATTTTGTTTTGTAGTGGCATTGAACCCAGCTGTGTTGGAAATACTGGAAGTTTGATTGACTTGTGAAATAAGAGCGCTGAATTCGGATATGAGGTTACTGAAATCACCAGAAACATTTGTCGACGATGCCAGGTCATCATTTGTAGTCACGTTTGCTGCCGCAGTAATTGCAGCGATGCTTGAAGAAGCACTGCTACTACTGGCGGTAGAGTTTGATATATCGGTTTGCAAGGCACTAGTTATAGACAGAGCTGATGTGGTCAACAAGTCGCTAACGGTGCTAGAGTCATTCGATTCAAGTGATGTGGTGATTATTGAGGAGTCTCCGGACGTGCTGTTAGATTGTGTCACTAATACGGAAGTGGAGTTGTCGGATGGCACAGAAGTTGTGACTGATGAGGTTGGGGTAGTATTGGCAGAACTTTGAGTACTCAATGCAGATGTTGAGGTAGTATTGGTAGAACTTTGAGTACTTATTGCCGATGCTGAGGTAGTATTGGCAGAACTTTGGGTACTCATTGCAGATGTTGAGGTACTATTTGCAGAGGTTTGAGAACTTATTGCAAGTGTCGAAGTTGTGTTAACTGTAGCTGAAGTTCTTACATAGTCAACGACCTTCCATGTGACACCGGTTGTGATAGTGCTGGCAGAGTCGTATGTTGACAGCCAGGTGGTGGAAACGGTGGTGTATGGGCGTGGAAGATCAACAACTACTGAAACAGTTCCAGAGTTGCTTGCTGTGGAAGTTGTTGCAACAGATCCAGAGTAGACTGTTGTGGTTTTGTATACAACAGGTTTGTCAACAACCACCAACACTTCTTGTGTTCCGCTGGCTGATATTGTTGTGGTGGAAGTCGAGGCAGCAGAGCCGGTCCAGAGTTGAGTTGTAGAGGTGGTGTAAGTTGCTGTTCCATTGGAAGCACAGCCGGTAGTAACAACAGGGAATTGATAGATATTTTCAAAAAAGTTGATCCGCTTTCCAGTGCTGTCGGTGACGGTGAGATTGAAAGAACCTTCTGTGATCATATTGAGGTAGACCATTCTTGTTGGGTAGTACTGACCGGCTTTGAAAGTAGCACTGAACGTATTGGATGAGGTTACACCTATGTTACGCATATTCTTATTTATGCTGAACTGGGACATCAAATTGCCGTCAAATTCATCAGCACTATCTCTACAACATTTGAGACCTCCTTCTGTGCCTACGTAGAACGCTAAACCGTCATCGACATTCAGAACAGAAAATGTGTAGACCCCATCAGCAGGAGGACTAAAGTAGCCATAAAACTCCATAGCAAAATTTCCACATGTAGGAACACTAACACCGTAAATCGTGCATGTTGAGCTCGCGTTTGTGTCAAAGCCATAAGCATAATCTGTCGCTCCAGAAAAACTACCGTAGCTTGTTAAGTATTGGTATCCATATTCGAATAGCTGAACAGTGTAGCCTGTATTTTTTGGGTAATAGTAGATGTTACCACTCCAACCAATATCGGTATAGTTGTCTGTGAACGAGCAAGTCGTGAGGTTGGCTTTGACGTAAGACAACAACAACGAGACTATGAAAAGCGAAGTTTGAGCCAACATTTTAGACCGTCTATTCAGTGAGGAAAGTCGACTGGGGCATATCAAAGGGATATATTTACACGAAGGCCAATACAAGTAGGGGATTACTGGACATATTATATATTCTGGCATTGCTTTCTCTATCAAGCGCCATATTTTTTAAAGCTGTATCCTTTGAAGCCTAGTTAGCAATGTTGAAAAAAGGTTAGTTCATGATGTTAGAGGCTAGCTGTAACACAGACGCACATGATAAAGTTCGAACTTTACTGATACAACGATCAACTACTGAAAGCGGAAATTGTGCATGCATTCGCATCTATAAGTCCGAGTTTCAAGTATCCTGTCTTGCAATTTAGTCCCAATTCGGGATCTGAATTTGAGCCATTGCTTATATATGGGCAGATTCTGGTCTAGAATAGGAGCACCACACTGAAACTTAACTACAAAACTGCTTAAGCACAGTAAATAAGGCGCCGGAGAGCTGAAGTCACATTAGCCAGTGTGTCTTGTTCTTAGAGGCTGGCAATAAGTGAATTATAGGATGTATACATTTTGATAGTTATTGTCATCAAGAAACTACCTGCAGAAAGCTAGTGCGGTGCAGAAAGCTAATGCGGTTGTATACAATCAGTATGATACCTGCCCGGTACAAATAGCTCTGTCTCGTGAGTTATTTTACCCTTTAGAAAGACTCCAAGCTCCCTTGCTTATGAAAAAATCGAGAGATATTGTTCTGCTCCAAAATTGATGAGACACTATCACTCAAAAAGTAAGACGAATTTTGGGGTTTCGGCATTACAGAATACTTGTGACAGACTCAAAAAAAGAAAGACTAGCTTGAGAATTGTATGCCGGTTTGATTGAATATTCAGTAGGAGAATTTGCATACGATGCATATAGTATATGTACTTCGAGAGTGTGAATTCCAGAAGATGGAGGAATGATGTAGCCATGATATTCAATCGCGAAATGTTGGTGGGTTCCCACAAAAATTCTATGATTTGTACAAATATTGGCCTAGAAATAGACCATTGATTACCGACTCAGACGAAGGTTCCCTAACTGGCAAGATTGAGAGCGTTTGTGTCAGCTGTGATAAACTAAAGAAGAAGGAGGAGTACTTTTTCAAAATTTACTGTTGGATTGATTTTGGTTGTAAGTTCACCTTTCGGTTTATCCTCCTTATTGTCACAAGCAGCTAATCACTGATCAAGAAAAGACGTATCCAAAATCACCGGCAAATTGCCCCAGTTCTGAGGCCATACAAGTAGCCAAAATAAAGAAACTTACCAATAAACAATATGGCTATACATCGTAAAAGAGACAAGAAGGTGAAGCGGGGGCTCATTTGTTCAGAACATTGCTTCTGGTGCACCAAATGGACTGGTAGAATAACCAAGTGGACTGGTAGAATAACCAAGTGGACTGGTAGAATAACCTTAGTAGAGACAGGAGACATGTAGTAAGCACCACTTTACTAGATCTATTGCGTATTGTAGAGTTTAGGCTTTTCGACTTTTGAGTAACAATAGATCGGAAAAGTGAGCTCTTGTCGCCCAGCCTGAATCTTTATTATTGATGAATTTAAAATTTCTTCTCAGCTAAATTCTGTTAGTCTGGGGTGAATATCTAATCGTAGCTACAGCTCTACAGATTGCTCAAATAAACCAACGTGTGTTTGAATCTTGGATGCTTTTGTCATCCCGCGCGTATGTTTTCAAGGCGTTTTTCACAAGGCTATCACCGCGACCGAGCGACCATCAACTATCACAGATTGTGACGGACCTTGCTCACGTTCGCAGAAAATAATTAAGTTTGCAAAAAATATTCAAATGAGACATAGTACACATTCAAACCGCACTATCGTACATGATGCTCCAAATTTGCAAAATTGACTGACTGTGATTCATTAGTCGACAATCAGAGTAATACTTCCTAGCCTTTTTGCATCTACAGAATACTAAACTATCAATGATTTCAGATTTAGCACGATTTAACAAAGCCGCAGTGCTATCAGTCTTAGTCCTTAAGCCTTGTTTTGACGCTTACCAAAATTATGCATTTTAGTTTGTTTCATGTTTGATCTTTAGCATTACATTTATATATCCATTTCAACTTTCTGTTAATGGCAATAAAGTATACTCCCTGATTTTCCGTCTTTTGTTTGTCACTCCAATTTGCCTATAGGGCTAACGAAACCTCTTTTTCTAATCAGGAGATTAGTCGGGATCTTTTAGGCATTCTAGTTTTCTCAGCTCATTCTAACCAATATGGAAGAGGGCAGTCGTAGACAGTATTGTTGCATTTCAATTCTCAAAGAATCATTCCATTTGCCATGGTATAATTTATGGTTGAAGCTACAGCTCAATCATTACAGTCTAACGTTTTTACTAGCCATTTAGTTTGCCCAATTGGGAACAAAATTAGTGATTGGTATGCATGTATTGCTGCAGCTGAATCTTCCCAGTTTTGATTTCAGTGAGCATAGAATCCAATCTGCAAAATAACTCTGGTATTCAATCGTCACCAAAGTTTTCTATGTTGAGACGTACTTTGACGACATATTTGGAATATCTACAAAGCATCATTGTTTCAGAGATCGAAAGCTGTCCTTAACTTTTTTTCTTTATTTCTCTTTTGAGATGACCTTTTGAGATGACCTTTTGAGATGACCTTTTGAGATGGTCAGCACAGACAGATCGGTCTAAGTGCTTTGGCCTTTGTGGCCATCCAACTGAGCAAGTTCAGATAAACAGAGCATGAGATAGAAGCATTATGGACGAGGTGTATCAATGTGAGGCATAGTGTTGCAGTTGAATAGGTATATGATAACCGCAGCAGGTTTTGTAATTGATTTTTCGTGATGAGTAGACCAAACTAGTTGAGTGAACACATGAGGCAGATCCTATAATATTGCGATTTTTTCAATGAATTTATGGGCTACTATTTGAAATAGGTCATCCGTATCCTAAAATACATGCATCAACGATTGCATGCACTATAAGCAGCGCCGAAACAAATACTAGAGATTTCTGAGAGACACGAGTTGAACTCAATCAACGTACACTTTGAAAGCGATTGTTACATTTCCCCATTTGATTATCCGAGCAGAACTATATGCGTAGCTCCGAACGTTAAAACTAAAGCATGTGAGCATGTTTAATTGTCGTACAAATTTAGTCTGGCACTGATATGTAACAGGAGAGATTATTGATTGACTAATAATATACTAAAGAGTTGTCATTAGGCCAATAACCAATGTTTGAAGTCGAGATGGACTTGCAGACACTATTCATTGCCAACACAACGAAAGTATGTTTCAGTGGTGTTTTTTACTCACTAACAAACGGGTTTGATACCTGCATCGTTACAATGTGGTTATTTCATTCCAGGTGCCGATTGCCGGAGCTGAAATGCTGGTCATGGAGAGCATTCAGCAAGCAGGATATGATTGCAAATACTGAATTCAGCCTCGTGACTTTCGCATGCACGATGCACGATCGTCGCAAAATACACTGCGTGCACAGATTTTTTCGCTTTAAGGTGCGTTTTGAAAATTTCGTCTTCAAAACGTAGGAAAGAGCAAAAAGTCCCTTGTGTTTGAACTTATATTTATCATTGCACAGTGGGAATCCAGGTATAAAAATTTCACCAATGATCGTGAAATTGGAGCAGCTTTCTACTGGTACTAATTTCAGAGAAATTGGGATCCTGAGTATGATAATCCTAATGTCAGAATCAATAACTTTTCAAAAACGTAATTTCCCCATAGTAAATTCTTGAGATCCCTCTTTTTTTTTCATCTAAATTT
>JAKTZD010000036.1:1561-150809 GCA_030564765.1 Saccharomycopsis sp. NRRL Y-5750 | reverse complement strand
CACAGCGGCGCGAAATTCTCTCACAAATAACAGACGTAGACTTCAAGGATTTCGTTTAGAGAGGAGCTCCAAAAGAAGGAAAGGTGCTTTGGGCTGAAAATTAAATACAGTCTATACGTCTTATGAATTCTTGTAACCAATAAAGATCTCAATGAAGCTGCAGCTTACATGTAACGTACTTTTTCAGCTCAAAATCGATAATACTTAGCGGTATTTCTTCGTGTAAAAATTGAAATGACGTGCGTGAAATTTCAACATGATTTCAAAAATCTCAACAATAAGACGATCAAAGCGAGGATCAAAAAAATTAAGTTAAAGATGTCCTACCTCCCAATAGAGTAGCAATCACGCTTTATGTGACCTTTTATAAGATTCCTGGGATGATGTTATATATAACTTGTGATTTTTTTTTTTATTCATCAGAGTATATATACATGGAGATGAGATTGTAATGATGTTCCTGAAAATTATTTACTGAAAAATTTATTAGAAATTGAGAAATTGAGTAAGAGAATACAAAATAGGAATTGATTAGACAAGTAGTAACTCTGTAAGGTTTTGTACCTGTACGCCTTTCAGATCAAATTACACGAGAATGTAGCGGAACCGGGAGTTGTGACGACTGTGGTCAGAACTATAGACACGGCTCTAGACACAATAACGGCCATTCCTTTGGACACGGGTGTAGACATGGCTTTAAACGAGCTTTAGAAAGTTATGGCTTCAGAACGTCAGAGTACGAGGGAAACGTGCACCATGTGGCCAAGAGACGCGCTCTAACAAGAATACGATGTGAGCGGATGGAACGAAATGATTATAAAGATCTGGGGAATGGGGAAATAAAGAAATGAGTAAGATTGCTAGGTTAGGTTACCTGGTTTGATACTTATGTATATACAAGACCCACAAGAACAGGCACAGTGAAAGCAGTGGCTGGAGTACCTAATCCCACATCACCAACGAAAACTACCGCCTCCATGCCTTTTCTCAATGTAGTGATGAATGGAAGAATGAATGAACATACTGTACTTTTTGGTGAACCCACCGAACGAAAACTTCATATATATATATATATATATATATAGACATACATAAAAGCTGCTTGGCTTTTGGTGCTCTGGGGCCCCTGGGAGGGCCCCTGGCCACTGGCCCCCTCTGCAGACGGTTTCCGCTTAAATGTGTCGCCCGAATTGTCATAACTGTCAAATGATTTGGAGCGTGTCAAATCATTTATTCTGCGCTTCTATTGCTGTGGTACGGACAAAAGAAAATTAAGCAGGAACTGATCAGACGAGGAGATTTCCGGTGATCTTGAATAGTAATTCTGTAAGGTCTAGAACCAGCAGGCCTCCTAAATCGGGTTACCAAAAAGGGATCACTGTTGAAGTGAAGGGTCCACAGAAGTAGGTTACGAAACGCTTGAATATTTCTTAACTAAGTATGTAAAATATAAATAACGAACCCAAGGGCGGTGGTTGTGTTGTTTTGGTACGCTGGACGCAGGTATAGACACGGCTCGGTATTGCTTCTATCGGGAGACCAGTAGAGTGAAAATAGAGAATCTAATAAGACTGGTAGGTATTAGCCGACTGAGATGGTTATCTGATTCTCTAACTCCAATTTTCTTCCCATTGAAGAGAAGTCTTCGTGACGGATGGCTGTTGCTGGAGGAAGATGATTTCGTGATTGTAGATTATATTCAGGAATCGTTCCAGAAGTGTATTCTCTTACCAACAGGCCATTTAACGATATAGCACATGATGACGAGGATAATTGAGGATAGCAACAGTGATTCTTTCAGATTCTCTTTGTAAGGTACTGAAAAGCAACCATAGCTGGTCGGGGATCTTCTATTGAAAGAGGAGCAGTTATTCTCACCTTTCAATGATGAGAAGGAACTATAATGACGAGTAGCTCTTTGCTCAGAATCGCAGCCAATCCTGTAATCTATGTCTGTCTTTGATTCTAAGGACGTTTGTGAAGACTTCTTCGATGGGATACATTGAAGCTCTGAACAATGTTTATTATGGAGAAGAAAGCGTATCGTCCCTTGACTTAATGACATATCTGCCAAGGCATATAACGCCACACCCTGAATCCTCCGATCAAATTAAGAGGGTCTCTTCAGAAACTCCAGAGAACTTCTACTGTTAATAGTGACCAAGAGGTTAGGAGAAGGTCTGGATAGATACTTGGAAACACTAACCATAGACCGAGACTATCATCGGTCTATTCAATCGAGCAAACAGTATCGTTCAGAGCGCGATTATTGATCAACTTTGATACTAAGTATGACGCTCCACTTCATTGCACAACCAGATACAGAAATCGATTTGACTTTTCGGAATGCAGTAATAAAAGGACTTTGAGTATAAAAGAGTTCTAGTCTGTATTATTCATAGCTTGGATCTGTGATGTAGCGTTTTCTATACCAACGCGTTTCACCCATTTCATAAGTCCCGGAGGAAATTCCATACTTGACATTGCGGTATCCTGCTCTGTCTATCAGTAATGTGGTATGGAAGCAGCTTATCCTTCATATAACCTTTTGCAGGAGGTAACAATTGTCGGCATCAGGATAACGCATTTGATAGGGTTAAGTAGAGTTCGTTTATATGTAAGGAATCCAAATCTCAAATCTGAAGATCAAATTTATGTGTCGTGTCCGAAAAACTCGAAAAATTTTCCGCGCTGGCGCGCGGAAAGAAGCAAATTACATTGCTTATGTAATTTCTTCAGAATTGAAAATAGCACAGCTACATAACCATAAAGGCACGTGGTAAGGGAAAAGCAGTAAACTTGAGGGCGGTGGCTCTAGCGTTGTTTTCACACTTTTTGACCATTTTTTTGGCCATTTTTTTTCGCATTTCAGAAAAGTTTTGGCCGGCATTTTTCCAGTACGAGATTTTCAAGTTTTGTGATGTACAGAAAATTAGCATTCCTTTTTTTCTCTCACTGGCAGCCTGAGATGAATTTTTTATCAGCCTGAAATAGCAGCTGAAATTCTACCTGGGGCTCTGTTTGTTGCTTTTGTTCCGATGCGGACAGGGCATCTAACCCCAAGTGAAAATTAATCTGAAAACTTTTTGCGAGAGCAAGCCACAGGCTTTTGGAGCAGACGACATTGAAAAGAACTCATCGCTAAGAAGGAGCGAGAAAGAACAGTGGAGCACGCCGTGTAATGTTTTGCAAAGCTGCCTGTGGACAACAGACCCGCTGGATCCGTTTCCCGACCACTCAGGGATCTGTCGTATATGTTCGGTGCAATTCAACTTCAATTGATCACAAACAGCTCGGGATTGACTCGGCTCGGTCCCATGAGTTTTTTGAAAACAATCTAAGGGAGATACCCAAGGAAAAACCCCGTGTGAACAAGGTAGGAATCCAGTATCTCTCAAACAATATCCGTAACCAATTATTCCCCGAAGCTGGTATTCCTGTGAAGAAGAAATACCGCTCGAAGCGAGAAAAGACAGCCGAGTCGATGCTCAACATGCAGAAAATTAATCTTTCGCAGCAATACCTTCAGGAGCACAATCTTCTCAACAAGAAAACCAATATCGTGGAGCCAGTGCGGGTACATCTCCCTAAGCTTCAGGGAAAGACCTTGAACGAGCACTTCATAAAACTCGCTCTCAACGATGGCCAGCCGTATTTAGACTACTCCAAGACCCTTGCAGTGGTGGAGCTCCCGAAGCGCCCCGAAAAATGGCTTTTTGAGCCTGGATGGTACCGCTACGACCCCAACGGAAATCCGCCTGTCAAGGTGCCCTATCCCCTCGAGGATATTCTTGTTTTTGACATAGAGAACATGTACCTTGTCAGTCCATATCCTGTGATGGCCACATGTGCTTCGCCGGTGGCGTGGTACGGGTGGGTGTCGCCGTATCTTACCGCTAGTGAGCGGGATTTGAAGCCAGGCAGCAAGGCAGAAGACTTGATACCTATGGACACCTTTTCCAAGCCTAAATTAATCGTAGGGCACAATATAGGCTTTGACAGAGCAAGAATAAAAGAAGAGTACTCCATCAAGCAGTCCAAGGCGTTTTTTATGGATACTTTATCGTTGCATGTGGCAGGAACCGGGATCTGCTCCCGACAAAGGCCCACATGGATGAAGTACGACAAACGGCACGCCATGGAGGCGAAGCTCTCCAGTCTGGTCAATAAATTGTTCGACGACCGGTTCTTGGACAGCTTGATGGCCAATGAGTTGGATGCCTTCAAAAACAATAACGAAAAGATGATCTCTGTTGAGGAGGATGACGACGATAGCGAGGCACAATTGAAGGAAAACCCATGGGTTTCAATGACTAGTACGAACTCTCTAGACAGCGTGGCTGCGCTTCATTGTGGCATAAAAATGGACAAAGCAGACCGTGACTATTTCAAGCTGACAGATCGCGCCTTGATCATCGAAAACTTCCAGAAGTTGATGAGTTATTGTGCTAATGACGTCTATGTGACACACAAAGTGTTCAAAGAGGTGTTTCCTCGGTTTATCGAGACATGTCCTCATCCCGTGTCTTTTAGTGCTCTTAGACACATCGGCACGCTCTGTTTGCCCACCACAAAGAAAACCTGGGAGTCTTATATCCAGGGGTGCGAGAACTTGTACCAGAACAACAAGGTGGAAGTTGAGACGAGATTGGCAGAGATTGCCCTTGAATTGGTCCAACTACATAAGGAAAAGCCGGAGGAAGTCATCAACGATCCCTGGTACCGCCAGCTTGATTGGACTCTCAAGCCCTTCAGAGTTAAGAAGGACGGCACGCCGTACAAAAACCAGAAACTCCCAGGGTATCCAGAATGGTACAGAGGGTTGTTTCCTAGTTCCAAAGCACCAATAAAGCTCACCATCCGCACGAAAATCATCCCGATATTGTTGAAATTGAAGTGCGAGGGCTATCCGTTGGTGTGGACCGATTCCCAGGGCTGGTTGTTTCAAGTAGAGTCAAACCGGTTTGAAGAAATCAGCAAATTGGAGGCCAAAAGCTACGTGCGCATCAAGGACTTGACCGAGGATCCAAACTTTGAAAACTTGACCAAAGACTACACGTATGTGTATTTCAAAGTGCCCCATCCTTCTGGGAAGGTACTGCAAAGAACGACTACGCTTACATCCAAAGGGTTTGTGCCTAAATACGAGAAAAAGGTCATCACGTCAGACAATGAAATCGCAAGTAAAGTGTTGGCAATCGGTACAACAGCCAGTTACTGGATATCTTCCCGAGAAAGAATAATGAACCAGTATGTGGTCTACGATGAAAACAGCGAGAAAAAGGGGCTTGATTTTGGGTTGCCAATGGCTTCCAAAGGCGTCACCGGGGACGAAATCGGTCTCATATTACCCCAGATTTTGTTTATGGGTACCATCACCAGAAGAGCGGTGGAGAAGACATGGTTGACTGCTTCCAACGTCAAAAAGAACAGAATTGGCTCTGAGTTGAAGACAAAGATCCAGGCACCACAAGGATACTGTTTCGTGGGTGCTGATGTTGATAGCGAGGAGTTATGGATTGCCAGTTTGATTAGTGATTCGATGTTCAATATGCATGGTGGGAGTGCTATAGGATGGATGACTTTAGAGGGTAATAAGTTAGAAAAGACTGATTTGCACTCGAAAACAGCCGAAATCTTGGGCATTTCCAGAAATGAGGCCAAGATCTTCAACTACAGTAGAATCTACGGTGCTGGCTTGAACCATACATCGACCTTATTGAAACAATTCAATCCTTCCTTGACAGTTGATGAAGTGGTCAAGATCTGTAACAACTTGTTCAACAGCACCAAGGGGAAGATTTTGAGATTGAACCCAGCCGAGAAGAAATTCTTCAAGGAAAGGGGAATCAACGCCAGCAAGTTCTGGTATGGTGGCTCTGAATCGGTCTTGTTCAACAAGTTGGAGAATTTGGCCGAAAATGAGGTTCCAAAGACCCCTGTGCTCAAAGCGGGGATCACCGAGGCCCTCAAGATTCGGAATTTGAGCCAAATGAGCTATCTTCCGTCCAGAATCAACTGGGTGATCCAGTCGTCTGGTGTTGATTACTTGCATCTATTGATCGTCGGTATGAACTACTTGATTGAAAAGTACGGTGTTGACGCAAGATTGAGTCTTACTGTTCATGACGAAATCAGATACTTGGTGAAGGAGGAGCACAAGTACAGAGCGGCACTTCTTTTGCAGATCGCCAATATTTGGACCAGAGGTATATTTTGTGAGCAGGTGGGAATGAGAGACGTTCCTCAATCGTGTGCTTTTTTCTCGCAAGTGGACATTGACTCTATCATCAGAAAAGAAGTCAATACACCATGCGAAACTGTCAGTAACAAGAATGTCAATATTCCAGATGGCGAGTCGTTGGATATTGTCAAACTATTGGAAACTATAAGGGCAAACGAGAAGGACTACAAATGGCAGCAGCAAATTTTCGCCTCGCTGCAGAATTCTGCCAATGACTTGATCAACGTTTCGAAGTTTGATGTCAAGAATATCCTTGATAATTTGACTCGCGAGGAAACATTGAACGCCAAGGCACAGAATAAAAATACCAAGAAGTTAACCCCGGAGCAAGAAATCAGTCTTCTTCGGTTGCAAATAGAGAAGGACTCTAAACAGGCGGGGCAAATCCTCAAAAGGATCGTTAGTCTGGGATAGAGACTCTTTTGAATAGATTTTTGATAGAGCATATGTATATATTTATAGACATTTGTATATTAGTGTTTTTATTATTACAAGTGGGCAATTGTGACATTAATAGGTTAAAAATCTACCATGCAAGTGGGGACAATTGGCACCGACCGTAAAAAAAAGTAAAAGGGGAAAAAATAAATTTTTCAGTCAATTTTTTTTTCACTATAATAATTTCCGGTGGAGCACAAATGTTCGATGCTTTCAGACGGTAACGGGTTTAGACTCTCTTAATCAAATCAACAAGATTCGAGCGAAGAAATGTCTGGTGACTTGGTTGCAAACTACATGTCAAGATCCTTGAGATGCGTTGCGACAAAGCAATGTCCCCGCATATCAGCTCATGCTTATGCAACCTACTTTGGTAGTGATGCCGATTCAAGATCGACACGCTACAGAAGTCCATCCATGCTAACGACATCCACGACAGTATTCCGCCACGGCTACGCCTCCAAGGCCGGGGTGGCATATAAGAACAACTCCAAAAGCCACAACAAAAATAACAAAAAGGGTGGCAATACTAACAAAAATGTGAAGAAAACAATCAACATCTCCAAGTTCACATCTGTGGTGAATTTGGCCAACCGTTTGAACGTGCGTTACTCCCAGTTAGTGGAGAGATTGCAGCAGTTGGGGTTTGACGAGCAGCAGTTGTCCCACGACTACATTTTAGACCGTGAAACTGCCGGGTTGGTGGCGGATGAGTTTGGATATCAAATGACAAACGCTACTGTTGACGATGATGACTTGAAATACGATCTTCTCAAGCTAGATCCGGAATTGGATGATCCTAAAAAACTTAAACCAAGACCTCCCATAGTGACAATCATGGGCCATGTCGATCATGGGAAAACCACGATCTTGGACTATTTGAGAAAGTCGTCTATAGTCGAATCTGAGTTCGGGGGAATCACACAACATATAGGTGCATTCAGCGTGAAAACCCCAATATCGAAAAAGACAATCACCTTCTTGGATACCCCGGGCCATGCGGCCTTTTTGAAAATGAGAGAACGTGGAGCCAACGTGACCGATATTGTGATTCTTGTTGTGGCTGCCGATGATTCGGTGATGCCACAGACAATCGAGGCCATTAAGCACTGCAACAAGTACAACAGCAACGTGATTGTGGCCATCAACAAATGTGACAAGCCTAATGCCAACCCAAAGAAGGTTTTGAGTGATTTGGCTAGTAACGGGATCTATACTGAAGAATACGGTGGGGATATCCAGGTTGTTGAGGTATCTGGGTTGACCGGGTTGAATATGGACAAATTGGAGGAGGCGATCATTGCCTTGTCTGAGATTTTGGATATAAAAGCACAGTTCACTAACTGTCAAATCGAAGGACATATCATTGAGTCGTTGGTGAAAAAGGGTGTTGGTAATCTTGCAACGGTGTTGATAACCAGAGGAACTTTGAAAAACGGATCTATCTTGGTTGCCGGAAACACATGGTGCAAGGTGAAATCAATGAAGAATGAATTTGAGGTGCCTATCAAACAGGCCACTCCAGGGACACCGGTGTCTGTGGCTGGGTGGAAAGAATTGCCTGAAGCCGGAGACTTGGTTATTGAGGCCAAGAAAGAGGCCAAGGCCAAGTCTGTGGTCGAATACAGAATAGAGCGTGAGAAGAACTTGGCCAAATTGAATGAGCTCGAAGAATTGAACCAAATGAAAAGGCAGGAAAAGCTACAGCATGAGCGTCAAGAAAAGTTGAAGGAGTTGTTGAAGTATGGGTTGAGCAAAGAGGATTTGAAACAAAAGGAGTTGGAGCTCTTTGGCGATGAGGAAGGAAACCTTGGCGAAGACGGTGCTGCTACCAACAAGGGGCCAATGGAAGTGCCATTCATCATTAAGGGTGATGTTACAGGCTCACTTGAAGCTATCGAGGAGAGTGTCAATCCAATAGGAAACGACGAAGTCAAGGCTAATCTCATATACACCGAGGTGGGAAACATCAATGAGTCTGATTTGAGTCGCGCCGAGTCCTCAAAGGCAACGATCATTGGATTCAACGTTGATACCCCGAAAGATGTGCAGACAAAGGCGGACCAGTTAGGTGTGAAGATCATCAACCATAGCGTCATCTACCATTTGATCCAGGAGGTCACTGACATTCTCACATCGAAATTGAAGCCAACCATCGAGACGAAAATCACGGGAGAAGTGACTCTCAAAGCCATCTTTGAGATAACGAACCCTAAGACCAAGAAGAAGTTCAAGATTGCTGGATGCAGGGTTGATTCTGGATCGATCAAGAGATCGTCCAAAGTCATGGTGAAAAGAGGAGATCTTATCGTGTACAAAGGGACTATAACCACATTGAAACAGGCAAAGGACAACGTGGACGAAGTCAACAAGGGAAGCGAATGCGGAATTGAGTTCCATAGCTGGCAGGACTTCAAGCCTGACGACGTCATTGAGGTTTACGAAGAAGTGGAGGTGCCTCGCTTCTTGTGAGGGTTCAGAAGGGGTGTATGTACATAGTGTCGTCCACTACAGAGGTTACAAGCTGTAAATATATGGGAAAGACAATTAGACTGCAAGTCTTGATGTTCTGGGCTGTAGGTAAATGTAAAGTAGTATACGAGTGTACATGTTAAGCTATATACGGTGTAAATACTGCAGTGCGGCCTGTGCCCACCAATTCAGCTATAAAGCACATCCCCACATAAAATTGAATCTTGAGTGAATTACACTCAAGATTACCCGAGAATTCGAGGCTCCAGTAAACAGTCACGCATGGTGGCCGTTAAGCGAGAGACACCCACCGTAAACCCAGAAACCGCCTGATATACTGCCAGGATTTGACTCGGAACAGCCCATATTCTACAGCGAAATAACGAAGATGTGACTAATTAATTGGCGAGAAAACCCGCTTTTCCTTGTGGCCGAGTCAAATTTTTCTGACTCGTTCTCCCGCCCCGAGTCAAAAAAGAATTTTTCGCCCTCTTTCATTGACTCGGGCCTTATCAAGGTGAAGAGCGAAAAGAAGAGCAGAAATATTTAAACAAATTAAAAAATTCCTGAAACTCTTGCTGTTCCTCTTCTCTCTCGGGGAGAGTCTCTCCTCGGCAGATATCTTCAGATCTACACAGTGATACACACCAAGAGCAACAACCACCAATGCTTTCGTCAACTTCAAGATTATTTGCACGCTCCGCTTTGGCAGCTGGGAGAACCTCTTTGATGGGCAGAGTCGCTGCAGTCAACGGGGTCAACATGTCGCTCAGAGCCAGCTCGAGAATTGCCATGCCAACAATGATGAAGAGATTCAACTCTTCGGAGGCTGCTCCAGACTTTTCCAAGGAAAACTCCTTGACCAAGGACTCTGCTCCTCTCAAGTACGCCAGCGAGCTTCCTACTGTCAAATACACCAATGAGCACGAATGGCTTGCAGTGTACCCAGACGGTACCACGTATGTGGGGATCACCAAATACGCTGCCGACGCTTTGGGAGACGCCACCTACGTGGAATTGCCGGCTGTTGGTGATGTTGTCGAGAAGGAGGACGCAGTTGCTAATGTTGAGTCTGTGAAGTCCGCCTCGGAGATCTACTCGCCAGTCACGGGAGAGGTCACGGGGATCAACGAGGAGATTGTCGAGAACCCATCTTTGTTGAACGAGGATGCTATGGGAGCCGGGTGGTTGTTCCAGGTCAAAGTAGGCGATGCCAAGGAGGCCGCAGAGGGCGAAGGGTTGTTGACTTTGAGTGAGTATGTTGAGTCGTTAGAGCATGAGGATCATTAGAGACTAGTGTACTAGATGAATGAGAGACTAGTGTAATAGATGAATGTAATTATAATAACAGAGATGTGGTGTATTTATTAGTGGGTGCTATGTAAATGAAGAGAGGTTTTTGGGTGACTTCAAGGAACGTATGTAGATGTTAGGGCTCTATGTTTGACGCTGAGACAACTTTGCATATTCCTCCGGGGTTTTCGTTTTCAATTGCAACGCATGCACGCCCTTGCTTTTGAGTTCGTCGTCTAGTATTTTGTAGATCACTCTGTGTCTGTTAGGCTGGCTTTTGATGTCTTTGAAGCTGTCGGAAACGATCTCGATGCGGAAATGCGACTCGCTGACGTTCGTGGCGCCACGCATGCCGTGGTGTGAGGCGTGCTTGTGGCTGTCGTTGGCGATTTTGAGGATCTGGGGCTGGAGCTGGTCGCTGAGTTTTTTGGCAATGGCGAGTTCTATGGGGCCAGGCAGCTGGGACGAGTATTGGATGGCGGCAGTGGACATTTTGCGGAGCGAGGTCGAGAGGAGCTTTTTGGAGGAGAGGAATCTGTACATTGTGATGGAGACTGGATGCACGAGGTCCTTAGGGAGTGGACTATGGAAAGGCAGGAAGTTATTTGGCGGAGATTTTCGATTTTGGCGGCTAGAGCGAAAATTACTTTGTGCACAGCTGCTGGGCCACGCATGGATCAGCAGACAGTTGCAGGAAATATGATTTCAGGTTGTCTCAGTGCGCTGGGCCACGCATGGATCAGCAGACAGTTGCAGAAGCTATGATTTCAAGCTGTTTCAGTGAGCAGCTGCCTGTCCACGCATGGATCAGCAGACAGTTGCAGAAACTATACTTTCATGCTGTTTCAGTGCGAAGGGGGGACACGAAATGCGATTGCTAGCAGCACGCGGATCTACTGGGATTAGCTGTCACTTGATCGGTCCTACATTATGCCCATTTTGGGCTGATTGATCCACGCGAAAAACACGGTGCTCAAGGACACGAAGCACAAAACACGCAACACGAAGCACAAGGACACACGGAGCAGTGTCTCGGCCACCCAGCACAGCTGTCTACAGACATCCGGCTACAGAAAAGCGTCTACAGACACCCCTCCACCCTAGGCGCTAGACCGCTTTTGCCACCTTTCGCTAGCATATGGCAGATCGCGAAGAAAACAACGCAGCGTTTAGCCGCTACCGATCCTGCGAAAATTTTTCGTCTTTTCTGATTTGTATTTTTTCTTCCTGTCCTTCAGAATATATTCTCAACGTGTAAACAACCACAGAGACCACAACACACTCACCATTGCCTAGGCTCGCCTACACCTATACACACAGCCAATGTCGACATCCTACGACAAAGGAACCCGCTGCTGGTTCCCCGACAAGCGGCTCGGGTTCGTCGCCGCCGAGGTGACCCACAACGAGCGCCTCGAGAACGGCAAGATCAAATTGACGCTCCAGATCGAGGGCCAGGACGCGCCCAAGGACTTGCTCTTGGCGTCGCTCGACGAGGAGAAGGAGAAAAACCTCCCGCAGCTCCGCAACCCGCCCATCTTGGAGGCCGCGGACGACTTGACGTCGTTGTCGTACCTCAACGAGCCGGCGGTGTTGCACGCCATCAAGGTGCGCTACTCGCAGTTGAACATCTACACGTACTCGGGGATTGTGTTGATTGCCGCCAACCCGTTCCAGAGAATCGACTCGTTGTACTCGCCGGACGTGATCCAGGCGTACGCCGGCAAGAACCGCGGCGAGCTCGAGCCGCATCTTTTTGCGATCGCCGAGGACGCGTACCGCTGCATGAAGCGCGACGGCAAGAACCAGACGATCGTCGTGAGCGGCGAGTCCGGCGCCGGAAAGACGGTTTCCGCCAAGTTTATCATGCGGTACTTTGCCTCGGTCGAGACGGGCGAGGCTGCGGCGCACACGGACATGTCGGACGTCGAGAAGCAGATTCTCGCGACAAACCCGATCATGGAGTCCTTTGGGAACGCCAAGACGACGCGTAACGACAACTCCTCGCGGTTTGGCAAGTACCTCGAGATCTTGTTCGACAAGGGCACCAACATCATCGGGGCGCGCATCCGCACGTATCTTTTGGAGCGGTCGCGGTTGGTGTTCCAGCCGCAGGACGAGCGCAACTACCACATCTTCTACCAGATGCTCGCGGGGTTGTCCGCGGAGGAGAAGGCCGCGCTCTCGTTGACCGCGGTGGAGGACTTCCACTACCTCAACCAGGGCGGCGACGCCACCATCGCCAACGTCGACGACCGCGCGGAGTTCGAGGCCACGGCCAGCGCCTTGGACCTCATTGGGGTGACGCGCGCCGTGCAGGGCGAGATCTGGCGCATTTTGGCCGCGTTGTTGCACATTGGGAACATCGCCATCACCGCAACCCGCAGCGACGCCCACGTGGCCGCCGACGAGCCCCACGTGCTCCTTGCGTGCGAGCTCCTCGGGCTCGACGCGGCGGCGTTCAGCAAGTGGATCGTCAAGAAGCAGATTGTGACGCGGTCCGAGAAGATCACGACAAACCTCAGCGCGGCGCAGGCGCTCGTGGCGCGCGACTCGGTGTCGAAGTTCATCTACGCCAACCTCTTCGACTGGTTGGTCTCGTTCGTCAACGAGGACCTCTGCGCGCCGGCGGTGCTCACGCAGTTCGAGACGTTCATCGGGGTGCTCGACATCTACGGGTTCGAGCACTTCAAGGTGAACTCGTTCGAGCAGTTCTGCATCAACTACGCCAACGAGAAGTTGCAGCAGGAGTTCAACCAGCACGTGTTCAAGTTGGAGCAGGAGGAGTACGTGCGCGAGAAGATCGAGTGGCTGTTCATCGAGTTCAGCGACAACCGCCCGTGCATCAACCTCATCGAGGCGCGGCTCGGCATCCTTGCGCTCCTCGACGAGGAGGCGCGGCTCCCCTCGGGGTCCGACGAGTCGTGGATCCAGAAGATGTACCAGCAGTTGGACAAGCCGCCCAGCAACCGGGTGTTCAAGCGGCCGCGGTTTGGGGGCAACAAGTTCGTGGTGGCGCACTACGCCATCGACGTCGAGTACGACGCCGAGGGCTTCATTGAGAAGAACCGCGACACCGTCAGCGACGGCCACTTGGAGACGTTGAAGGCGTCGACCAACGCGCGGTTGCGCAGCATCATCGAGACCGTCGAGCGCCAGAACGCCGAGGTGCAGCGCCTCAAGGAGGCGGAGGCCGCGGCCAAGCCCAAGGGCCGCATCGGGGTGTTTGGCGGCGGCTTGGCGGGCAAGGCGGCGGCGCGCAAGCCCACCTTGGGGCTGATTTTCAAGAAGTCCTTGATCGACCTCATGTCGACGATCAACTCGACCAACGTGCACTACATCCGCTGCATCAAGCCCAACGAGCAGAAGAAGGCCTGGGAGTTCGACGCGCTCATGGTGTTGTCGCAGCTCCGCGCCTGCGGGGTGCTCGAGACCATCCGCATCTCCTGCGCCGGCTTTCCGACCCGCTGGACCTACGAGGAGTTTGCGCAGCGCTACCACATCCTCGTGGGCTCCGAGATGTACGTGCACGTGCTCAACGGGCTGCACGCCGCGCCGCACGACGTCCGCGCGCTCTGCGACAAGATCCTCATGGCGCACGTTGCGGACCGCGCAAAGTACCAGTTGGGCGAGACCAAGATCTTCTTCAAGGCGGGCATGTTGGGCTACCTCGAAAAGCTCCGCGCCAAGACGCTCCACCGCGCCGCGGTGTTGATCCAGAAGAACATCAAGGCGCGCGTGTACCGGCAGCGGTTCCTTGCGGTGCGCGCCTCCGTGGTGCGGCTCCAGGCGCTCGTGCGCGGCGCGGCCCGCCGGGCGCGCATCCAGCAGGAGATCGCCGCGCACTCCGCCACCGTCTTGCAGACGTTGTTCCGCGGGTACCTTGTGCGGCGGCGGTTCCGGCTTGCGCTTGCGGCAATCGAGGCGGTGCAGAGCGCGGCCCGCGGGGCTGCGGTCCGCGCCTCCACCGTCCAGTTGCAGCGCACGCGCGCCGCAGTGGCCCTCCAGACCGCGTGGCGCAACTACCAGGGCAAGAAGGCGTACCGCGACTACGTCCGGGCCGCGATCTTCGTGCAGTCGTGCATCCGGCGCAAGCTTGCGGTGCGCCAGTTGCAGAAGCTCAAGGAGGACGCAAAGTCCGTCAACCACTTGCAGGAGGTCTCGTACCGCCTCGAGAACAAGGTCATCGAGTTGACGCAGCTGTTGGCGGCGAAAACCGCCGACAACCGCAAGTTGGTGCACGAGATCGAGATGTTGCAGAAGAAGCTCAGCAGCAGCCTGGACTCGCGCACGTTGTTGCAGGCCAAGGAGGCGGAGTTCGCGGCGGCGTTGGGCGCCGCAAAGACCGACGCAGCGTCGCGCATCGACCAGTTGCACGCGGAGCTCGCCCAGACAAAGTTGGACTTCAAGGAGTCCGAGAGCAAGGTCAAGCGGCTCCTCAAGGAGCACGCGGAGTTGAAGGACAACGTGCGGCAGAACATCGCCGAGCTCTCGCAGGCGCGCGAGCAGTTGGCCAAGTACGACTCCAACGAGCAGGACTTGAAGAAGACCATCGCCCAGTTGAAGCTGCAGATCTACGGGCTCACGGGGCAGGACTACGCGTACCGATCCGCCCCAGCGGCTCCGGAGCCCGACTACGCGCAGCGCGGCATCGGGGTCATGCCTATCAACAAGGAGGACATCGCCAGCAACCTCACGGCCATCAACGAGGAGCTTTGGAAGCTCTTGCGCGACAGCGCCGTCTTGCACGCCGAGATCGTCGAGGTGCTCCTCAAGGGCCTCAAGATCCCGCCGGCCACCGTGGCCACCGACTTGACCCGCAAGGAGGTGCTTTTCCCGGCGCGCATCATCATCATCATCCTCTCGGACATGTGGCGCCTCGGCTTGACCAAGGAGTCGGAGGACTTCCTCGGCGAGGTCCTCCTGTGCATCCAGACGATCATCACCGAGCTCAAGGAGGAGGAGATTGTGTCGCACGGGGCGTTCTGGTTGTCCAACACCCACGAGTTGTACTCGTTTGTCTCGTACGCCCAGACCACGATCATCGCCAACGACTCCATGTCCACAGACCTCAGCGACACCGAGTACCAGGAGTACCTCAGCCTTGTCAACGTCGTGCGCGAGGACTTTGAGTCCTTGAGCTTCAACATATACAACTTGTGGATGAAGAAGATGGAGCGCGAGTTGGACCGCAAGGCAATCCCCGCGGTGGTTTTGTCGCAGTCCTTGCCGGGGTTCATGGCCCCGGAGTCCGGCGCGCTTTTCAGCAAGGTGTTCAGCAACAACATCCAGTACAAGATGGACGACATCCTCCTGTTCTTCAACAACGTCTACTGGTCGATGAAGCTGTACTTCCTCGAGGCGGAGGTCCAGACCGCGGTGGTCACCGAGTTGTTGCGCCACGTCGACGCCATCTGCTTCAACGAGCTCATCATGAAGAAGAACTTCCTCTCGTGGAAGCGCGGCTTGCAGTTGAACTACAACGTGACCCGCTTGGAGGAGTGGTGCAAGTCCCACGACATCCAGGAGGGCTCCAGCTACTTGGTGCACCTCTTGCAGGCCGCCAAGTTGTTGCAGTTGCGCAAGAACACCCGCGACGACATCGAGATCATCTACGAGATCTGCTACGCGCTCAAGCCCAACCAGATCCAGAAGTTGATCTCCCAGTACTTTGTTGCGGACTACGAGAGCCCGGTGTCCCCAGAGGTGCTCACCATGGTTGCCGACAAGGTCAAGCAGAGCGAGGGCGACAACTCCATCTTTGAGCACACCACCAGCAGCGACGAGTTCTTTGAGGATCCGTTCCGCAACGTGCCGTTGCGTCCGTTTGTGCGCCTTGAGGCGTACGTGCCGGCCTGGTTGAACTTGCCAACGATCCGCCGCATCATTGAGTTGGTTGCCAAGAACGCGGCGGCGCAGGACAGCTATGTGTACAACGAGGAGGACTACGACAACGAGGGCGAGTATGAGGACGGCCAGGGGTACCAGGGGTACGGGGAGGAGATGCGGCAGGATGCGATGGACGAGTACGGGCAGATTGCGGCGGTATGAGGGCCTGTAGTTGATACCAATACTTATGTAAACAGGGATGTTGGAATGTATGTTGTAAACAATATATGTTGCAAACAATTTTGTTGTAAAGAATGTATGTTGTAAACGATTTTGTTGTAAACAATTTTGTTGTAAACAATTTTGTCGTAAACAATTTTGTCGTAAACAATTTTGTCGTAAACAATGAATGTTAATATTTGTGTATCTCCTCAATGACTGGTGTCTGCAATATAAGTTGATATATGCCTATAATGAGTGGCTGTCTGCAATGTATTTTGATATATGCCTATATTGACTGGCTGTGTGCAATGTATGTGAAAATTTGTGTATTTACTGCAATAACTGGTGTCTGCAATATACTGCTAACAAGGTGTAGTTGTATTTCTGCTTTGTGTTACATGCTATTTGTGTCTCACTTAATTGCCCATAAGATGAGTGCGAATTGATATGCCGCCTTATCTTTCTTTTGATAAGCCATACTGCTAACAATATATATCTGTGTATCTGTCTCCTGTACCACCTTCTTCTTGCATACACTTATATTTCCTACGATACCAACCGCAAGCTCAAAATGTCTTTTGATAAGCCATACTGCTAACAATATATATCTGTGTATCTGTCTCCTGTACCACCTTCTTCTTGTATACCACATGTATTCTACAAGACGATGCGCAAGCTCAAAATGTCTTGATAAGCACTGCTCTTTATACATTTTCAATCTTGCATTCGTGCACCCTACAATCTCTCACATACCACCGCATTTATTGGCTATATCTAATTTCCAAGCCCTTCCAAGTCTGGCCGTGGAAAAGGGTATCTGGGTTTCCGGCTTAATGTCTAAGGCCATACTGGTAGCCTTCCAAGCTTCCTATTAGGCCATGCCCTCCGGGCCAAATGTGTCTTCGGCTGCCTTCCGCATCATAAAATGTCTCTAAATCCACGACCCTGGGGCCCTCCTGCGGCCCCGGCTCCCCCGGCCCCGGCTCCCACCATATTATTGAAATCTAAATACTTGTTGTCCCCGATCTTCCGCGGGTTGATCACCTGCTTCATCAAAAACACTATCCCGAAAAAGATGCAAAGCGCAGCGACTATAAGATACACTATCCCCAAGGTGAGATTCCGCCCGCCTAGAATGCTGCTCGTGGTGATCACCAACGACTTGGTGCCTCCAAAGATCGACACCGGGTAGTTCATCTCGATATCCACCCGGTAGTTCCCGTTCTCCATGGTGTCGTCGGTGTTCTTCGCCACAAGCTTCACAAACTTGGGCAATCCGGCGGTCCGCATCCAGTTCTGCAAGTCCTCCATCTTCGAGATGTCCGGCAAGTTCTCCTCGGTGTATCCGTTGGGGTATTTGGTCCTCCAGTTTGGCGGAGGAACAATGTCGGACACATTGTACTTGGTCTTCTTGTATCTCTTGCGGTCCGACGACCAGCTGATCCCCGTGGTCGACATGTTGTACGTCGACTCCGTCTGCCCCGCCCCTTGGGGGTTCAACAACACCGGATTGCTGAAGGAATCATTGAACACCGAGTTGGCAATAAGCCCGCACGGATAGTACGCCTTGTTGCTGCTGTCGTGCTCGTAGGGCGAGCATTTGCTGGACAAGTCGCCTACAGCCACCGCGTGGCCCTCTAGCTGGGCGATATCGTAGCTCTCCACATACTCACGGTGGTTCTGGTAGAAGTTGGTGAGCCTGTAGTACATGTATATCGGGGCCTTGATATCGGAGGGGATGTTGAACTGCACCCTGCAGACCGTCGTGGAGTAGTTCCCGCCGCCCTCGCTGGCGCTGAGGGCCACGGTTTTGTTCTGCAACATCCACTTGGGCTCGGAGCTGACCGTCTTCTTGAAATGGTACCCGTAGTACTTTTTGTCGATGTTGGTGTATCCGTTGGTGTTGGCCAAGCTGGCGCACTTGGTGTAGTTTATGACGATGTCCTGCACGTTGTACGTCGCGAGCAATATCACAATCCCCAACGGGGCAAATACGAGGGCCACGAGCAAGAGCAAGGGCAACACCGACTTAGGTGTCAATATTGGCTGCCAGGACTTCAATCTCTGCTGTTTGAAGGCGGTGTTGGCCGGTTTTCTTGATTTGTGGCGCGACGACTCCAGAATCCCGTTGTCGTCGCCACTGGTGTCGCTTCCTCTTCGCTTTCGCAAGAAGTTCATTGTCTGGCGGAGTGCCTTGAGCGCTGAATATTCGGTCTGGGGGTGTTGGAGAATGATCCGCGCCGGCTTCCTTTGGTCTGATGCAAGCCGCTTGGTTGTCTTGGAATGCAAATGAAAAGTGTGCTGCAATGGTCCTGTCAATCTGGTCTGTCTTCGCCTCCATCGTGGATCCACACGTTCATCTGGCATTTATTTTCGGTTTATTCTTTTTCTGCTGTTTTTCGCTCCTATAGGGGCGCATTTGGAGAAAACAAAATTTTACGCAGCATGCACCAGGGGCGCGGGTGCTTGGCTAACAGAACAAAGCAGTGTTTAATCTATATACCGAAGAAGCAAGAAACAAAAGAAACGAAATAAAAACATCAAAACCAAACATTTGCACCACGCCAGCACTACTGCGCCTTTGCGTCTGGCCCCGCGGTGGGAACTGCCTCCTTTTCGGGCCTTCCGGTGGATCTTTTGAACGGATGCGCCTCGGTGTTCAACACGTACTCGTCCAAGCTCCACACGTCCTTGTCGGAGAAGAGAAGGTAGTAGTACTTCAAGGTCTCGGCAAACCAGAAGCTCTCCAAGCTGTTTTTGTTGTTGTTCTTGTTCTGGGCCCCCGAGGACAGGTACAAGTGGGTGACGTCCTTGAGCGAGCTGAACGAGCCGTCGTGGAGCTCCGTGTGCTTGATGGTGTTCAAGAACATCTTCCACCCCTTTTCCCTCCACTCGAGATCGCCGGTGATGCGGTAGAGATAGAACACCGACTCAATCAACTCCGGCCTTAGGATGAACTTCCCCTCCAAGTTGTTTGCCCACAAAGGCACGTTGAACTTCTCGTCCACCGGCCAGAGGAGATTGCCCTCGGAGGTGCACATGAGCGGCTCGCTGGGCAAGTCCGAGTCCTTGACCTCGAACGGCAACACAAAGCGGGGCTTTGGTTTCTGCGGGAAGTTCTTGAGGGGGGCCTCGGCATCGTCGAAGTTCTTGGAGTAGATGTTCAAGAACCTGGCGGAGCCCTTGGGCGCGGCGGGACTGGCGGCGGCGGTTCCGCGAGGCCCCGAGGCACTTGCGGTGCTGTCTCGCTTCTCGCCGGCCTCCTCGCTCTTGTCGTTGAAGAACTTGAGGCCCTTGAAGAGCTGCTCGTCCGAGGCGAAGGTGTTGGGGGTGCCTGCGGGCGACACGGGCTCCGACGCCCTGCGGATCTCCCTGACGCGCTCGCGGACGTCAAAGCGGCACTCGGGGTCGTCCTCGGTGGCGCCCTCGGGGCACCGGTTGAGAATAATCCACTCGGGCATCAACTCCATGAGCTCGTAGAGCTTGTAGCAGCCGTTGGTGATCTGGCGGGCCACCTGCAAGTTCTCTGCGGCCTCTGCGCCGGGGCCGATCTTCGCGTACATGGCAAACATCCCGCCCGCAAAGCAGCTCAAGTGGCTGGCCCAGGTGCGCGAGGAGATTGCGGGCTGCGCAAAACTGCCCTCGACCTGCACGTCCGCCAAGAACACCACGTCGTCGGGGTCGGATTTCAAGTGCGGCACGGAGCGCGACTCCGCGGCCAAGATCGAGGGCATCTTCGCCTTGAAAAGCATGTACTTCTTGACCTTCAGCATCGAGTCGGCGAAAAGCGCCATGTACTTGCCGACCGCGCCGTTCAAAAGGTGGAACTCCTTGAGCAAGTACTCGTAGTACGAGTCCGAGTAGCCGCCCATGGTGTAGAGCACCGTCTTGCTGCGCGCAACGTCCCCCATGCGGCAGAACACGTCCTGGGAGCGCGCCCTGGCCCTGAGGACCGTGCCGCTGCGGAGGTCCTTCTCGCTGACCAGATCGGGGTCGTCCTGGGGCTCGCAGCCGGAGATGTCCATGTGCGCGGGGAGCATGCCGTTCATGGGGTATTCGGGGAACTCGCGCGCCTGCAGCCTCAAAAAAACGTCCATTTTCTCGGTGATCAGGTGCACAAAGTGGAAGTACGTGTCGTTGCCGGTGAGCTGCGCCAACCGCGTGAACTCCAAGGTCAAGGTGCCAAACTCGGCAATGGACGCGCGGCGCGACGCAAACTTGGGCGTGCGGGTCTCCTCTGCGGCCCAGCGGTAGAACAAGAGCGGCATGTTGTTGGGGGTGTCAAACGCACCCACCAACATGTCGCCGCACTCCACCGCCTTGGCCAAAAGCACCGGGTTTCCGGACACCTCGTGGGCGGCGATCAACCCGCCCAAGGCGCGGATCACCGTCTCAAACACCGGGATGTACGTGCGCGGCGCCTGGTTGAACGCAATCCGCGCAATCCTGCCCACGGCTAGCTGGAAGCCCTCCATGTCGCCCATGAGGTACAACGTGTCCAAGGCGTCGATCAACGTGATGGACCAGCCCACAAACGCGTTTTTGGGCTTTTTGTCCAAGGGCGTCACCTCGTCGTAGTCGAGCGCGTTGTCCCTGTACACCGCCCACGACCTGTCGAAGACCTTTTTGATGAGCGCGAGCTTCTCGCCGTCCGCCGAGCCCCCGCCCGGCCCCTCAAACGTCCCCGCCTGGATGCGCCCGTAGGCCCGCGCCGCGTAGTCGATCTTGGGCACCTTGAACATCCGCGCCGGGTCCGGGGGGAAGCTGAACTTGCGCGGCAACGACACAGGGTTGGGGCGGTCGCCCGTGTAGAACGAGTCGCCCGTTTCGTCCCTGCTGCCGCCGGTGTCCGCGTCTAGAAGCACCACGCGCTCCAAGGGCTTCTGCGACTGCGCGGGCGACGGTGCGTGCGCCTCGTCCTCGTAGTGCAACTTGTAGTCGGAGCTGCCGTCCAAAGAGACGTCTCCGTGGGTGATTTTCTCCGAGTTGATGTCGAGATCCTCGAGGGTCTTCGCGGGAGTCTCCTTGAGGGCGATTGCGGGGCTGGCTGGGTCGTAGGGGTCGTTGAATAGCTGGGGGGTGGCGGTGCCAGAGGGGTCTTCGGGCGCCTCGGTGTCGAAGCCTAGCGCATCGAGGTCGAGCCGCGCCTCCAGGGCCCCCGTGTTGTGCTGGTACACAAAGAAGACCACCGTCAACACCCAGATCGCGAGCAACACCGAGTATCTGTACCTTCTGAACTTGGCCTTGAGCAAATAGAACATTGTGGACGTCAAGCGAAGGGCAGGCTAATGATGCGACACACACAGGCAATCGGGTCGTGAAAACAGTCTTGTATTGTTGCCTAAGCCTTTCTGGCTGCTCTGTGCTTCGGCCTCAGGCTCGCCTGCCTCCTAATTAATGTATGCAATTTTACAATCGATTTGCTTCCTGCAAAAATACTTTTTCCACGCTTTTTGCCGGGCCTTAATTTAGCCAAAACGGTATGCAGAAACGTGTGCTCAAGAAACATGGCCGTGGAACTTCCCTGCGGTTTAGCACGAGAGGCAGGAGTGGGCCCATTCGGCGCTGTCGACGGGCCGACGCCCTCCCGGTCCCCGCTTTTCTGTGTACAGTCCCCTTTCGTGTCACCCAGATGCCCACGATTCCGCTCAACCACGCGGCAGGGCCTGGGTCTTGTAGTGCGCGTAGCAGCTCGTGATTGACAGCGGTATCTGGTGCAAAACAGGGCGCAATGGAAATCTCAAAACCAAATCCGATATGGTTTGCCAGGCATTTGACGTCGAGTCCGTTATGCAACATCCCAAACCTAAAGCATACCCGAGTGTTCAAGCGGCTGTTTTCCAACAAGAGTCTTGCACAACATGTCCTCGCTCTTTATGACCTCGGTCCTGGAGGCAGTATCGCTTTCGTTGTCGTCCGACAAGCCGATGCTAGTATTTATCAGCGACAATTCAGAGGTCTCCAACGCCTGGGGCAGCCGGTTGCTCACAACTGCGCCCCTGGACGACAGCCTCGACGTTGAAACTCTCGTGCGGAAGAGAAGCGTTCCTTTGAAGTTGACCAAAGACACCCAGGAGTTCACCTATTTTACCCAGATATTCCAAAACCCGCCTGTTCCCAGCATATATTTCATAAAAAAGGGGCAGTTGTTGGACATTGTCTTCGGGGACGAGGTGACAGTGGAGCAGTTTGCCCAGAAGCTCCGCAAGCACTTGGCCGGTGGGCTTTCTGCCGCAGACGTGCACGAGGTGCCCGAGACGCATCAAGAGGCTCCTCAAGAGGCGCAGCTTTCTCAAGAGGCGCAGACTTCTCAAGAGGCTTCTCCAGAGCCTTCTCAAGAGGCTTCTCCAGAGCCTTCTCAAGAGGCTTCTCCAGAGCCTTCTCAAGAGGCTTCTCCAGAGCCTCCTCAAGAGCCTCCTCAAGAGGCGCAAGAGCCCCCAAGCAAGCCTTCCTCGTCCGCTAGCCAAGATCCCACAAATAAAGACTCGTCGAAAAATCCTTCATCAAACCAAGAACAACCAAAGTATGACTCCTCAAACAAACCTACATCCAACGAAAATGTACCCCCAAAAGACACCTCAAGCAAGCCGTCTTCAAGCAAAGACACGACTCAGAAAGACTCATCTAGCAGCAATTCCCCCAAAGATGACTCCCAAAAGAAAAACTCCAATAACGCAACCTTCCCACAGCCTAAAAAGACATATCGTTCCATAAAAGAGCAGATAGCCGAGGAGTCAGCCCTTCGCTACCAGAAAGAACTTCTACAAAAAAAACGTGCTGCAGCGGAAGAAAAGGCTCGAATCTTGCGGCTTTTGAAGGCCGACAAAGAGGAGCGCCAGTTGGAAGCTCTCCGCAAGCGGAAACTCCAAGAACGCCACGCCAAAAGCAGCATTGACGGGTATGAAGACCCCGATGGACTGGCTGGTGGCGAAGCAATAGCCAAAACCGTACACCATGACGGCCACAAATACCCAACATGTGTCTTATCCATCAGATTATTCAATGGGTCCCGCATCACTCATAAGTTCGACTCTAAAGACACCCTTCTTTCTGTTCGTGATTGGGTGAACGAGAACAGAAAGGACGGCACTGATCCGTTTGCATTTTACGAAGCAGTCATAAAGAAAGAATACACCTATAGTGAAGAAATGCAAACACTTGCAGACCTCGATCTTCCGCCTAGGTCTGCGTTGATTTTGAAGCCACAAGAAAACTTTGCGAGTGCGTACGGGGACTCAGAGCAAACCAGCTGGTTAGGGAAGCTTGGATCCGCCTTCTACTCGATCTTGGGATACTCAACAGTGGCTGACGTCCAAAATCCAAAGCCCAATCATCGGCAGTCCCCTCAAAGTCTGGACCAGCATGCGGATTTAGACCACGAAGATGACAGCCAAGCCAAGCAGAAGGAGCGCATTGAGCCCCAAAGAAGCTATTCTCGGGAAGATGTACTAAGAGAGTCTTTTGGCAATGAAGACAATGGCGACGGCCTTTATCTGCCAGTTGTAAGATCTCCAAGCTATATTGAGTTGGACAACCACCATGTACGTTCCAACAATGTGTCCAACGATGATCTCGCATCGTTTCACAGTTCAAGCTCTTTCTTGAATGGAAGTATAAACTCGTCGCTAGACGTTTCTGGAACTCGCATCAGAAGTTTCGCAGACAAGGACAAAGATAAAAAGATAACCTACAATGGTAACCAAACAAACCTTGAAGATGATCCAAAAAAGGTCAACTAATTTATTTCATCAAACTATATGCACTGATATGTGTATCTATTTGCTACCATGAGAATTATGAATAGCGAAGCTCAGAAGTGGAAATTGCACACCCGTATGTGTGTGCATATATATTTGCTATCATGATGACCAATACTAGGTATGGAAGTGGAATTGAAATACAAAACGGATAGCTGTACTTTTGATGTAATTATTTATGATACATAGAATGCTTGGTAGAAAAGGCTGCTTGAGGCATCTATATTTTCACATCTGACAGTTTTTTATTCAAAGCAATGGGCGACTTATCGCGTCTCATGAGCTCTATATGATCCTATGTAGCCCAATCGATGCCTTATCAGAATTGGATGGATACGCCCAACACGCATTTCTATCATTGATCATAGTACTACGTGGATTCGAGGACTTCTCGGAGTTACCGCATTTTATGGGATGTTCGGCCTTTTCGAAGAGACCTCTTACCACCGGATTTGTAAAATACGAGGAAATATATGCCTATAAAGGTCAGTCTATATTCGGTTTGTGGAGTTTTCAAAAGTTCGTAAGTATACTACTGCTCGTATATATGAAAACGGGTCAATAATTGTGTCTATAAGGAAGCAAACGTGTTGCCGTGGAGTATGCTTTTCAGAAACCGAGAAATACGCAGTTTGCGTAGTAGGGGTTCGCTCAATAAAAAGAGGAAATCGTAAGTCGTTCAGAGAGTTGTTGACGAGAAGCTCTGTTGATCGTGTGTATGAGTGTCGCGCAGACCCTCATTCTTCAATGAGTACTTTGTAGCAAAAATTCACTAGTCCTGCCCACTTGGTGTCCCACACAGAAATAACGCAAAAGGCATGGAACACCAAAGAATAGAGCACGGAACTGGTGATATAGATGTAGTACAAGATTATGGAGATGTAATCAAAGCATTTAGTCACGATGTTCTCTCCGAAAAAGTCGCGTATGGCATGGAAGTCTGGCAAAACTGTTAGTTTATTGTTCCCGAGAGCCTCATTTATAAAGAAAGCAATAATACCTACCAGAAAAAAATCCATAGTGTTTGATCAAATAAAAGGCGAACACCGGAAGCAATGGTGGAATTATTTCGGCAATAATCGATTTCATCATCATTCTGGCTTCTGGGATAGACATCTTCATGGTAAACTGTACTACGACTATCACTGCCAGCAGTTTGCCCTAGATTAATACTCTTGCAACAAAGAAACCAATCGCAATGAAAATAACAAGACTGAAAAACTATGGGGTTGGGCGCCTTATATTGAAATAGATGGAATACACCAAGCTCGGACCAAAAGTTTAAACGAAAGTTAATCCGAGAGTAATTCAGACAGCATTTACTATTGTCGTTTTTCAGCTCTATTACATCAATGTAATGTAATAGAGTTGATGAAGATTGCATTAATGCAATTGCATTACTAACGATTAGATAATAAAGGAACCACCGGTTGTGGGGTTTTTTCTCGAGGAGTCTGCAGCAATAGGGGGTGTGGGGTTATCGGGATGCGGGACGGGTCTACATTTGTGCATTAACGATGAGATGTGCGCGAAGCATTTGTTGGTTTATTGTTTATCTTTCAAATCACCCTTCAGTTTTTTAAAAGCAGTTACCATGTCTAAAGTACTATGCTAAACTGTTCATCAGATCATAGCAGCAGTTGAATAATAGGCTACAGTACAACTTTAGTCGTCATGAATCTTCTTTCCTCTATGGATCCAGATATCAGTGCTGCAAATATCAGACGGCATTTGGAGAAATCCGAAACAGATCTTGATCCAGAGACTTTGAAGCTTATTAGAGAATATGAGTCCATAAGTGGGGAAGTGAACACTAAATTGACAGATATTATGCTGCTTGCTCAACAAAAGCAACTATTAGTAGCGTCTTCCGAAGAAATTGATGACGCTTACTTGAAAGTTTGTCACGAATGGGCAGGAATAGATCAATTCGAGCACGTCTCAACACTTGAAGCTAAGATAGCCTGTATTGAGAGTTTCTTTACACTCAAACAGTATATCACAAAAGGGTGAGTTGTGGACTTTCTATTTCTATCTTTCTAGCCGGTCGTTATTCTAATATACCTTTCTAGGACAGTGATGCAGCGATCTTCCAATAAGAGCTTTGAGCTGGTGATGCAAATGTTGAAAGAGGATCACACGACAAACTCTGAGGCGACAAAGCTCGCAAGGTATATTACACTGCAATTGTGGAAGAAAAGGAACCTCACAGTCAGTGCTCTTAGTTCAGCAAATAATATTGGTAACGATAGAGCAGTCCAGCTAATATCCTTGCAGAACGACTGTCAGAAGTCATTTGATCAACTACAGTCAAACTTCATGCAGTTGCGGAATCTCTTAAACAAGGAAATTGACTTACAGACGACTTACCCAGATGATTCTACGAATCAACATGAGGAACTGCGGCAGCTAGAAAAACTTAGTACAGAACTTAAAGCCGAGGAGGCGAATTTAAAGAGAACTAGCATTCGTGCATCTGTGCTTTCAGAGTTTCTTTCAGCCCTAATCGTCAGCTCTTGCATCAACTGGTTCAAGGATCCTGACCTACGGGAGATTGTTTTATTCTGTGGAAAAGTCTGACGTCTTTGCTATTGTGCTATTTTTAATATTCATCACTGATACGAAAACCGTTAAGCAATCCTTCAGCTTCCATAAAGTACCTCGTCCTTCAAAACCTTCGAACCATACCATAACATTATGTTCCACTCTAGCATCACAGTTCTTCTAAATTGTACCCAGAAGTTGCTCATTTCTAGGTACAGCCTTGATGACATGTTGGTGATGGTGTAGGGTACAACTTTCTGTGGAGAAAAGACGCGAGAAATGCACGTGTTAGGGCCTGCTATCTAGGGTCCACTTGCTAGAGCCCGTTAATCTGCTGCCCCCTTTATTGGTTTGAATACTACGCGAAACATAGCCACCTATATCTTCACAGCCAATACGGTACGCTACGACATGCTGCTCTTCTCGCGGCTTACTAAAAAAGTAGTCCAGAGTTGGTACTGGGTTATCAATTTCTGTAAAGAGTGCCGAATTATATAACAATCGTTTAGGTGACCGCACATTCTATGTAGCAAAACGTTGCAGACAAGTATATAGGAGCAAAAGTTTACTAACAGGCAAGCGACATGCTCCAAATGCAATCACGAGTGTTTGATTATACCTAGAGCTAAGTAACAAATTTACAGTAGCAGTTCACTTGTGTTTGAAGAAATCAAGATGTAAACAGAAACCAACACGAAACTGTCCATAAAAAAGTAACGTTTACCTGATGTTTTGCTACATAAATCTAGCGTGAAAAGCAGTAGATACATAATCTCACATGCATTGGAACCCCATTTTTCGATCCAAGACAGCCAATCAACAAACTACTCACTTCGGTAAGTGAAAACAGCTCAAGATAGAGTGGGAAAATTCAGATTTGTTTGGCTCGGTAGAAAAAATAATTATTTTTCACATTGAGCACAGATTTCTATCGAATCGCTTTTTCAATTTATAATCAAGCAGCACTTTGTTCGTAGGTTACAGAATCATCCATAGCCATTGAGCATCGTATTTCGCCAGGATCGATATCAATCTAACATCGTTTAAGCATCAATATGGAATACTGGACCCTTGAAGACCTTATTAAGAAGAATGAGAAGCACATTCCTAGCTTCTTCTACGAGAACGTTTTGGCGTACACTCCACAAGATATCTTGGACTGCGATATTAAAAAGTTGATCAAGCTTTTGATGATAGTGTGTGGTTACATCCTCATTAGAAGCTTGTTTCTCAATCAAAAGATTATAAACGCCAAAAAGAATCAGTATGCAAAAGATGGGGAAGAAGGAAACGTTGATGATCTCTTTGCTGGCAACGATGCTAACAGCAAAACCCAGCTCGAAGGCATTTCTACCGGTGTAAAAGAAGCTTCATTCGGCTGGGGTCAGAAGACAAGAACTGACGTGAAAGCCAAACAAGAATTGATAAGAAGAATGCAAGCTAAAGCCTACGGTGGTAACGACGATGATGACGATGATATCAAAGACTTGTTATATGATTAGTGGTGATTCTAATTAGGGGGTTGCTTTTCGATTTGATACCATCAGTAGACACTATAATTTTCACTTCTTACAGTATACCAAATCAACATGTTTTTGCTCTTTGTCAATGGTTATGTCTCGATGAATTCACGTAGATGTTCATACCGGCTAGCAGGGTAAATAAGGTGAGGTTTTGCGAGTTTTTTTTTTCGGAATCAATTTTTCCAATTAATCGAAAAAAAAAAATGAATATAAAAGCGAAAAAAATTTTCGTCGTCGCCTTTCTCACCTTTCCTCTTCTTGTTCTTTGAGTTTAATGATGAATGCTTAACTATTGTGCTCAATTGCAAATGCTTTGGCTCATTTGTCATGATTCGTCATGAGTGCTTTTTGAGACTCCTTTGATAGGGAAGAAATAAGGTATGTATGGGCAGCTTTCATAGGGATAGTCAAAGAGAAAAGATTGAAGTTTTCGGCGGTGATTATTTGCTCAGATACCAATTGTTCCTACTGAATAATTTATGTTGACAATTCGCATTTATCGTTAAGTTTCAGCCTTGTATGAGCCAAAATTTCAACCTTTTAGTTGTTTCATGATGTCAAAATGAGCCAAGATACTAACATCTAAATTTAGTATGTGTCACATTATTTCACACGTAGCTCAGTTATTCTATAAGAGGTGGAATTTTTCAGATTTATTATGATGACAACTATAACGCCGGGCGGACATAACACACGTTTCTTACCACTGAGAAATCAGTAGTCGCGTTCATTGTGTACAAATTTTTGATGGATGTTGGTAAGAGATAGTTGATGATTGGCATATAGCTGATTAAGACAAAATTCCTTCTTATGTGGACTTGTTACTGTTGTTGACGATTCTCAAGTTCCCTCACTAACAATTAGTTTTAGCTTAGTATCAATTGACTCTTGTGTTGAGATAAGGTATGTTTCGCGCTTCAGAACTAGATATAGTGATCGAATGGTGAAAGCACAAACAAAATGCAACCCGAAAACTTGTATGATGATTTTTGATATTCACACTGTCTGAGAATTGTCCATGATTACTCAAACCAAAATACTGATTTAATGACTCTGATCTCAAGTTTTCAAGTTTTGATTTGTGCTCTCAATTTTTGAAGGGATATTTGCATTGAAAATTCAGCATTACTAACTCTGCAAAGCTGGTTCTTTCTCATTAGTTGACCTGCATATAATATACACGAATTGATTTCTTTAATTGTTTTGTAAGGAATTGTCAGTTACGTACCATTTAGGTAGATGGATAACATTTATTTTACTCTAGCATTCTAAACTACTGTGTAGAGTGTATCACGCGTCTGTGACGATATATAGAAGTATCAAAGGAGGAAAAGCTGCACGGCATAAAAACCTCGCCTTGAAGAATATCGCGGGTGTGCTTTGCCGGTGGCGTGGTACGGGTGAGTATCTTGCCGCTCGTGAGCGGGATTTGAAGCCAGGCAGCAAGGCAGAAAATTTGATACCTATGGACAAACCCGAATTAATTGTAGGGCACAATATAGGCTTTGACAGAGCAAGAATAAAAGAAGACTCCATCAAGCAGTCCGAAGCGTTTTTATAGATACTTTATCGTTTCATGTGGCAGGAACCGGGATTTGCTCCCGGCATAGGCCCACATGGATTAACTACGACAAACGGCACGCCATGGAGGTCAAGCTCTCCAGTCTGGTCAATGAATTGTTCGACGACCGGTTCTTGGACTGCTTGATGGCCACTGCCGATTGTTTCCCTTGAAAACAAAACGATAACTACATTACGTCACGTGATGCAGCACAATTATAGACTCTTAAATTTCAGCTAATGTGATTTACAGAGGTAATGAAAATGGGATTGAAAAATATCGGTGTATTAAAGAAAGCTTATTTTTGGCGCCACGCTTGCCATCCGCCGACAGTACTTTAAAGCAAACTTGCATCAATTTTCTAGTCCATGGAATCCGTCGAGAAAGAGCTTTTACTAACGAAAAAAAAACTATAATTCTTTTTTCGGTAAAGTAATAAGCACTATTACGCTTTGTGCATCTATCCGTAAATATTAAAAGTAAAATTAAATGTAAACCTAATGAGTAGAAACAAATGAGTTTGTATCATTTCGTCCCTATTGATGGTTATGAATATGCCTAGGATTCTGGCTTTTGGTATTTCCAGCGGTAGCGGAGTGCTTGTAGGATACGCGGTGTAGGTGCTTTACGAGCTGATGCTGCGCTTTCATGAATCAGCAAGCATGTTATCTGCCTACTTATGTGTATATATGTTTTATATCTATATACGTTTAAAATCTCAACCGCTAACAAAAAGCGTCCACTTGTTTTTGTTGACAGCAAGCGCTTAAGCGTAAAAATGGTAGCTAGGGAAGCATTTCAACTCCAAAGGGGCCTGCGTATTAGCTTTAAAACTTTACATCGCACCCTCAGATAAGAATGGAGGCAGCACCGTAGAATTCCTTGCGCCCAGCCAAAATATGCGACGAGGTGGCTACGCTGCTCGAATCAAAATCACTAAAGGTCACTAGCGAGAAAGCAATTTTGAGAAAGCAGCTGCGCTTGATGAAGGAAAATACTGTAGCAAAAAAGTTGCAGGCTCTTATACACACATTCTTTTCATTTAAATATGCAGTTTTTCTTCTTCCCTTTTCCCTTCTCGAATGATTTTTTCTTTATTTTGTATCAGTCTCACATTGATTAGCATTTGACCTTTCATCTACTTAATTAATTGCGCTTTTGTTGATGAAAATGAGTGGCAACTCAAACTACGTTTTGGAAAGAGCTGTTAAAACTCCTAGGGATTTGGCAAATGCCACACCAAGAAGCTGCCCTCAGCTATCAAGTTACGATGTCCTGTCCGGCAATAAGGATGACCAGCAAAAACAAGAGCCATGTGTTTCAGACAACCTTGCCTTATTGCAACTGATCCGCAATTATATCCCAGATGACCCTCAAAATTCTGACAAGAACCACAAAGGTTTCCCAGAAGAAGAAGTTTCGAAAAGAAAAGCTTCAAAAGAAAAAGTTTCGAAAGGAGAAGTCTCTGTCAAAGAAAAGGTTTCCCCTGAAATAGCTCTCTATTCTGACAGTCGCAGCATTAAATCTAATGAGTCGGAAACTTCTGAGGTTTAAGAGGAGACCAAGCATTGGGACTAAGCGTGTGACATTTGCCATACATTCAGAGGCCAGATTATCAAGTCTCCTCTTTTTCTAATTCAATTCTTTTTACTTTCCTTTTCTTACTATTTTATTACGCGCAAAGTATTGAATACAAACTGTACAGTTTTTTATCTAATATATGATAACTTTCCATCAAGGGTTCATCTACTGTAATAATTGATTGCTCGAGGCATGAGCGATACAAATCATTAGGGAGAAAGATTCCCACAACGAGAATCCCGAAAGCGCGATCAACAACGAACGAGTACTTCAAACCTTACAACAACTCGTCAGAACCCACATCGTGGATAAATGGCAAAAAGAAATTCACTTCAATACTCATATACTACCAAAGCGATGCACCAAACGAAGTTGAGGCACGATTGACATCTCACTTACTGAGCGTAAACTTCCACTCAAAAAGGTTTTAAAAGCCCCGAAACCTATCCTCAGCGCGTTGCTCCAAATGATTTGCGGCCAAGTTCGGACCTGGCAGCACTCAAACGGATGGTTTGGAGCCACCGACATTGAATGCCCAAAATGCATTGACAGCCAGCCACACCCAGACCACGTATTTACGTATGATTCATGGCGCGAAGAACAAAGACACTTTGATGTCAATATAGACGCCTAGCAAAAAATCTACAAGGACCATTAACAACTACAAAAAATTATCAAGTACTTATACAAAATCCCCGGATTTCAAAATGTCACAACTGCGGACTGAGTTCCGTCGACCCTTATTTGAACATCTTCTTATGATTATTAACCCTCACTCACCGTCCTGCTAATGCTGAAGTACATGTTATCTATCTTATCTATCTGTCTATCTATCTATCTACCTATCTATCTATCTGTCTATCTATCTATCTATCTTTGATAATTCATCCATGTTGATTATTCACGCTAAAACATCATGCATGCAAACCCTATTTGTATATTTTGTATATTTTTTTTTCATAATAGTTTTGATCCCCCCCTAAATGGTTCTATTTAACAATAATGTATTTGCGGTTTGACGTCAAGGAGACATCCCAAAAAGTATCACACGTAACCATAAAGTATTTGAAAGGCTCGAAAAACATCCCGGCTATTTTTTTCAGTCATCACGTGCATTAAATTCAGTACCGGACTTGGACGGCTTGTTGAAGATGGGCTTACGGACGAAGCCATCAAGTGCAGCTATGAAGGTGATGAAACAATTCCACTGGTTATTAAGGCACTAAAAGGTGAAGAGCGAGTCATATATCAAAAAACTTTCGAATACTTTCAGTTGGTGGACGGTCTCGTGTTCGGGAAAAGTTACAAGGGTTTCAAGAAGGTATTTGCAGAACGATTCGCACGGGAATGTAACCAAAAGGCTACAAATGAAGTCTTAGAGAACGGAAAAATGTGCTTGTTCATCATCAGATTACACCAACAACAATAAGACCAAAAGGTTTGGAGAAATCTATTCCGGTTCATTCAAAATCGTTAAGGTTATCTCTAATGGTAACTACGAAGTTGATTTGCCGGAAACAAATCTCAAAACACGGATAATCAATGCCAAACTCCTACGCAAATCTCCCAACACTGGCAACAGATTCACCAAAGTTCCTCAGACGATTCAGGAATTCAGAGCTCGCGTTAATGAAATCAATGGTATCCTTGGATGGGACATGGAAAACGATGAGTTAATTGCGACTTTTAGATATTGTTATCCTGGACATGGTTACAGAGTCAGTTTAAAGGAATTTTCAAACAGATTTCCAAATAGCATTCAAAAGTCTCACCTTGAAAGCATCTCGAGCTTCTTCGGAAAAAATTGGACAACTTTCAAGAACTTCGAAAAAACAATACCCTCCCTCGTCTTAGAGGGAGCAGTTTGTCGTATTCTGATCTGAACAGTTCGAGCGTTATTTAAATCTACAGGAGGTTTGCCACCATTGAGCATAAAGGTTGTGGTTATTTGACTCTAGATCAAAACTGCTGATTCTGCTTTGTCACTTTACTTTATCCCTTCGTTTGAGTTGAGTTTCTTTCGAAAAGCGACTATTTTGTTTTGTATAACTGCTACTGGCACGCCGAAGTACTCGAGGTTAGTGGTAAATGAAGTGAGAAAAATACTAACCAAATTAAGGTCCCTTGGCCCAGTTGGTTAAGGCGTGGTGCTAATATCAGATTGATAACTATCAATGTTACGCCAAGATCAGCAGTTCGATCCTGCTAGGGACCATTTTTTTTGCCTACAAGTCTTTCATTGTACCTGATGCATTTATATGAAATTACTTCATACAGTGAGTGATGTTCTATATTTATGAAGAGATATGCTAAATACAGTATTCTAATTTGAGAGAATGCAGAAACTGAAACTGAAAGATTCGCTTACCAGCTTGCATTTATCTCGATCCGCACTTCAGTACCTAACATGGAGGAACTAAAAATGAACATAAGCGTGAACAACCTTTCTTGCAAATTTTTATTTCATTGAAAAGAAACACAAAAGGACAAATGTGATAATGTGATAATGATTAAATTGACATTGATTGACAATTTCATTATTTGGTTGTACAGAGAGGTCAAATCTCAAGACTTCTGACTGCAATTTTCAAGGCCAAACGCAGCAGAAGAATTTAAGAGGGCTATTCCACGAAATGAAGGTGAAACTCTTCAATGTTTTCTAGGCCCATATATTCACGGTATCAAGAATTGACACTATGCAAAGTTTGCCTTACTACTAATGGTAATCATGGGCCTTATTAAATAATATAACTGATAGTATCACCGAGCCTTTTCTTTCCAAACTAAAGTCACTGTTCGTGAATGTAAAAATTGTAATCTTCAATGATTGAGTTAGACAACCAAACGCACGGGCTAAGACATCTTCAGGCTCACGAAATGCTATCAACGAGGAGATTCCTCAAACGAATGCCTTTTCATTTTTGTTTATCCTCTTTGTGGCATCAAAATGCAATTTCAATTTTGAGTGTCAAAATCTTGTGAAAATATATGAACTTTGTAGTTCTTCCCAAAAACAATTCATGGCAGCTTGGCTATCTATTGCCACACGAGTGTTGTATAACCGCCAGTCAAAAACATTGTCACGATAATTCTCTATATTTGATTGATAGTCCTGCTTTACTGCTGAAGCGATGATTTCCAATCCCAAGGAAAAAAAAGCTCTGCCTACTCTATTTTTGGTCTCCCTTTTGTGAATTTCAACGAAAAGGATGAATATGAACGCCGCGGTTCTCTCAACAAACCCTGCTCAACCAGCTGCAATGAACGAATGTCGGAGTTGAGAGAAAAATCGTCCTTGACATTTTATGTTCCTAGAAGACTGAGATCATTTTAGTTGGCAGGCGGTTGCGGTAACTAGCGGTAGAGAATAAGCGGGCATTCTCTTTGTATGATGGATTTAGTGCTTTATTTTGATTGAAATCACCAGTGCGGTTCAATTGATTCTCACCTCATTAGCATACAAGGGTACTTTACATAGTATGAGTATATTTCATTCTGCTTGTTTCAATCTGTTGCTTTGTTCTAAAAAGAAGTCATTTCAAAAGAAAGTATTTTTAAAAGCCCCATTTTATCATCTCATCCTTCTCACGACGATGGCAGCATTTTAAACAAACTTTTACGTCCTAGAAACTTCACAAAGCTCAACTTACATATTGATTTTATTACATATCGATATATATAATGATAATAATATCATAGGACTGTGATTTGATCAACTATAAACTTACTCTTCAATGTCATCCTCGATCTATCTGGACTCAAGTTGAGGCTTGATATCATTGACACATCTCTTTTACCCGGGATTTTCACGGAATAATTCTTTTCAAGGTACAAAAAACGAATGGCTTTTCATTACAGAGTGTCCTCGACATTTGAGTCATTGAAAAGCATTAAAAGAGCATGGACACATGATACAGCACATGTGTTTTGCATGCGCTACGAGGTTCACAACAGAGAGCGTTTAGGTGAGCAACTAATCCATGATTGATTACAAAAAAAGAGGGAAAGAAGTGAAATATTTTGAGGATAGGGAAACAAAAAACAAACAGATGAACAAAGAAACAAGAATTGATCTAGGAAGGTTTTCGCACTTAGCTGGGTCAATCAAACTATCACGAAAGCTGCTCATCCTTTATAACATCGATCAACCAGTCCAACCCTTCTGATAATCCTTCACCTTTGATGGCACTACTAGCAACTATGCTCCAACTTCTGTCTTTCAATTCCGTCAAGTTTAAGTATTTAGATACTTCTGCAGCCGTCATTGCCCCAGGCTGGTCTTGTTTATTAGCAAAAACAAGCAACGCGCTGTCCTGTAATTCTTCTTCCCTTAACATCAAATGCAACTCTTTAGAGGCAGTTTCAACTCTATCCTTATCAGTAGAATCGACCACGAATATGACCGCTGCCGTATTTGAGTAATAACATCTCCAGTAAGGTCTGATCGATGTCTGTCCACCCAAATCCCAAACGTTCAATTTCAAGTTTTTGTATGTTAAGGTTTCAACATTGAAACCAATCGTAGGCTTCGTTTTGATCACTTCTCCTAATTGTAACCTGTATAGTATTGTCGTCTTTCCAGCACCATCAAGCCCCAAGATTAATATACGAATCTCCTCCTTCATACCCCATAGTTTACTAAATATTCCGCTGAAAACTTGTCCCATTGTTGTGTATCCATTGATGTTCTGGAACAGTTTTCAGATAGCTGAAAGAATATATATTCTGATGATAAGGTTCAAGCTTTGATTTTGATGCGATATGACGGTAAAGTAAGAACCTAAAACTAAGCCTTAATTCAAGAAGAAGACAGCCTGTAACTTCACCAAATAAAAAGACAACCAGAGAACTAATGAGTTTCCAAAGGCAGCAATGCTTCTTTGGTATCTGTTGCTGGCGTTAATTACTAATATCATTTTGACATTGCAATATTTTTGTCGTCTTTTTCTCTTTTCGTCTACGTTTTTCGAAGTTTTCTTTACCTTAGTTTTTTTGGTTGTTTTTTGTTAACCTACTGAATGGAGGTGCAAGCACTCATAACCAGAAACGATTTGTGCTTTGGCACTTGTTGTACGAAAAGGAATTTACTCGAAAGGTCAGTTGCAAACGAACAAGATGCACTGAATATCCATAAACACATAGATATGACTCTACCACTGTTTTGAGTCAATTCTGTACTCTGGTAACGACTATAGCTTTTATTGTCTTGCTGCTAAATTGGAAGATATTACGGTGGGATGATGGTTTTCGTAAAAGTCCCCAAAAGATTTAATCACACATTTGTTGGCCATGACATCAGTGGATTAATTAAAACTTTACCAACCATGACAGGCAACGGCCCTTTTATCGAAAGACCTCGGTTCACGTCTTTGGATGATAAATTTGATCTCTCATCGGTAACATCTATCAAGATTCCCAAGAACAGCACTGTACGATTTTCGGGATCAACGATACTTTTCCACTCAAAAGGGTTGACCTTCTCGAAATTGAATGAGGGCGTCTCTCTCTTCACAACTTCAAATGGTGCAGCGAGCAATTTATTGCAAGGTGAGAAGAAAATAGTGACCAAAATTCCCGTTTCAATCCTCGTCAAGAACCAGTTGTCTAACTCGCCGAATCTAATATCTACCAAAAGTGAAAAGTTTCTCAATTATAAAAACTGGCAGATATTTAGCAAAAATAACGTTGTTGGATATAACAGACTTGTGAATGATGAGTACGAATTGATTCTCAAGTACAATGAACTTGTGGACATCAAAGATGAAGAGAGCATCTTCGTTAAGAAAGACTCCTTGATTGCAATAATTAGCAATGTAAACCCTTCAATTGGCAATTACAAAATCATAAAGTACAAAATCAATAACAACATTTACTGGTCCAAATTTACAAAGTCGATTTCTGAATTGGTTCGCAGAAGCCGGATCAACGAAGGTCTCAATTTTGTCAACAACAAGTTTTTCAGCGAGTTGAAGTTATTGAACGATAATGATAAAAAATCATTCGATAAGTATATCACAAACAACTACATCAAAATAAAAAATATAATAACCAATTTCAAAGAACGAAAGAATAAGAATAAGTTGGTGCAAATAAATGGCCCCGCTAGTATTTTAGTGAAAAACTAGAGATCAACACATGTCTATAGACTATAAAAACGCACATAGTTCAATCAAGTATATTTCAGACTCACAACACTAGTCTAACACAATAATATAGTCGACAGTGTTACCTGTTTCAATGTCTTGTAGGCATAGAGCATCTCTTTTGAATGGGTTTTTGAAAGTCCCTCTGTGGAATAACAATCCGTCATGAACATCATGCTGTAATTCTTGAGCAAAAGAGGAATCTTTGGAAAGAGTCGTCAACCGTTGCATCAAGTAGCCCACTGTACATCCTAACTCTTCATCCTCATAATCATATTCGCTAGGGTCAAATTCTATATGGTATTTCAAATGAGTTTTAAGAAGCAAAAACCTTTTTAGGTCCTCGAAATGCGGATTTTCGAAGTCTTCGATGTCTTTCTTATAAACGAAATTAACATTTGAATATACGTGCGCACAATGGACAGGTTTGTCCACAAAATATTCTTTACCGGGGTCTTTCCACAATCTCAAGTGAATACCCAAATAAAACACCAACTCATAAATGATAAGCAAACTAAAGAGCGCTACAAATGACTTGGTGATAGTCTTTCCAAAGCCTGGGCTCAAATGATCCTGAGCGAACGGAAGTCTGGAGGTTATAACCTCGAGATAATAATCAATTTTGTGAGTCAAGTCAACAAAAGCTTTAACTGCGGAATGCATCCTTCAACTTTTTGCTTGCTTGTGATTGTGTTTTGACTGATTTGAGCTATCGTTTCTGCAGAAGACCATCACTTTCGTGAAATCGTTCAGTGGTGAGGCTTGAACTTCAAATACAGCTATTATATTCACGCCATACATTAATTCTCACCTCCACTTTTGGATTTATATACGGTTTTCCCTCTTTGATTTTCATTAATTCACGGAGTGCGCTTAGTATAGTAATATCATTTTACCGGGAAACATAATCGATACGGAACTTTGTATACAGAACAAATATAAGGAAAAAAAAAGCGTGCAGGACTCTAGCCGGAGGTAGCAGCACAAATACCCGTCAAAAATTCACTGCTTACTTCGTGTTGTCACAACGAAATTTTGTAACCTGCAGAAATTCCGCCACTAGAATCTTTTTTTCTTAGTGCACGCCTTGCAGATGGCTATTGAAGCATAAAATCCTCTCGAGACGAAATGTGATATTAATGGAGCGCTTTGAGCTTTTCTACGAACGAATTCTCCTCGAGCTCTGGTCTGCCTTGATCAGTTGGGGCATGAGGCCAAAAAAGTCAGTATGTATGGCCTTATAAGGCCATACTTCATTTATATATATGTTAACCTAATTAGGACGAAGACTAGTATCAGACTATCTTGTTCTATAAAAGTACCCGTGTTTTTTAGCTGGCCTTTTAGTTCTTACTCTTAATTTATTGCAAAAATTGATGGTCTAAATGAGTACCCAAAAAAGGAGTTTTGAAGTGAAAAATTTGATGCAGTTTTACATACCAATCGCAAGGTAATTATTTGTATCCCTTCGTCTCTCAGGCATTTATAAGATTACAGTTGAAGCAGAAGAGTGATACCAATGCAATTTTGCTGCTCACGTTTGCAGAATAATCAATTTGATGAACGATGGCATGCCACGCACGCAATGAAACTATATTATTTCCTATTTGGTTAAATGATCCTGCGAACTAATGCAGTAGTAGTATTTAATCATGATTATTTTCCACAGATTAAACTTCCTGCAAGATTGATTAACCTTTCTAGAAGTAGATGCATGAGCTGTTTGTAGTTATAAGGTTTACCAAGCTTTGGTCATCATGTAATCTTTATTACTATAATAATCATCCTTTATTTTGGTCTAAGATTCTATGCTACTGTATAGAATTTCATGTAGCTTTTTAATTCTTGGATAAATACATAAAATAGTGACCGTTTCACGTTAATGCACGTAAAAATTCGGCAAAGAACTTAAAAGCAACCTCACGCATTTTTCTAGGATACACTCATATCCATCTCGAAAGTGAGATAGATACATAGATAGATGATAGATAACATGTATTTCCTTCTAGCGTTTTGAACCACTGCATAGAGTTTATCACGCGTCTGTGGCGATATATATAAGTATCAAAGAAGGAAAAACTGCGCGGCATAAATACCTCGCCTATAAGAGTATCGCGGGTTTATTTGCTCCCCTTATATAGTGCTGATGTTCGTCATTATCGGAACGAGGGTTCCACGATCGATTTCCATCGAGGATACCGGGTATCCAGAGGTGTATTATCCGTATAGTAGCCTATACTTCAGCATTAGGAGGAGCGGTCATAGCTATATTTGCATTCATAGTTTTGGCCATCACGCCTAACATTTGACTGCCTAAAGAGTCACTGCAATGACTTTTAACTTCAACATTGAATTGGTTTGCTACTCCTATACTTGAAAGGCTTAGCCTTTGAAGACTATTTGAAGTACATTAAATCCAAACAGAGGCTAACTTATTGGTAACTATATAACTCGTCAAAGATTGCTCGATCTTTGGGCAGGCTCATTTTGTGTATGATGTAGAATTCTCCTAACAGATAACCTTCGAGCATCAATGAAAGGCCAAGAACTCGATAGACTTCCGTCTTTATGTGCTCGAGGATATCAATACCTGGGCCGGCCAAAGAATTGAGAACAGAGGTCGACACAAACTGACTATTGCTTGCTGTTCAATCAATTGTCGTTTTCTGAAATTAAGTTGAAGGTAATACTCGTAAAGTACTTCGAAATAGCTGGACACTAGCCCTAATTTTGTTCATTTACATACACTAGAAAGAAATTGAACAAAAATACGGGTACAAACATACGTTAGAACTTTTTTAAAGTTGAATGGGGATGGTGCGTGAAACGTATCTAGCATTTTTACCAGAGAAGTTCTCCCGCAGCTATAATAGATTAGAGTCTAATTCGAAGTGAAAAAGTCTCATTTGCCAAGTATTCAACAGAAAACATATCTGGGCATTATATTGGTTAAATTGGATGAGGTTAATCATGGATTAACTTTACGTTAGTGTATTAGTATCGAATAACCGGTTTTTCTTTTTAAATTTCATCGATGAAGTCAATGATTTTGGAATCCGATAAAGCAAAGTCGTACGCTATTTATTTACCGAGAACAGCCAAGCACCCCTATAAAGAGATTCAATGAGCCAAAAGGAGTAATGTTTAGATCCAAATTCAAATACACTTAGCTAAAGCCTAAACAAATTCTGAGTCAATTCTGTAATATTCACCTTCTACTCTGTTAACATGAATAGCCAATATTCTTTCTGTGCGTAATTGTTTTTAACATCTATATAAATATCAAGAAAAATTTCCAGAGACTCGACAATTATCTCTCTTATTTTTATGTAATGACCTCTTTGTCTGAAATCAACTTAGCCATATAAACCCGGATTTGTGTATTACTTTCTAATCAGTTGCTCATCATGAAAAGCTTGCATTTCCTGTATTTGGCACTTCTATTCAGCCTGTTGCTTTCCGTTGTTTCTGCAGACGACTCCGGAAATGGAGATGTGACAAGTGATGCATACACATGTATATTCCTGTCTACTGATGGTATAACGGAAGGTTTCGATGCCACCCTCTATCCATACTTGGTTCATGATAAAGTATTATTTCTTCAAGCCAGTTATATGGCATACGGATACTCCAAAAATACTAGCATTGGGTCGGTAAGTGGTGTCACTTCGCCTTACTATTATAACTACGAGTATCTACCTTCTAGCACCACACTTGTCCGTGGCTCTATTTACGGAATGGAAACCACTGTGACTAACTTTACCGTCGAATTGAAAGGATACTTCTACGCCAAAGAAAGTGGCTACTATGGTATTACGTTAGGCGGAATTGATGATTCGGCCATGCTTTTCTTTGGTAACGAGGACGCATTCTCTTGCTGTGACTCTACTTCATTTGACTCAACCGCCTCAACTGGATATAATTTGTTCACTACCAAGTCTTATATGGTGACAAACTCTCAGGTGCTATCCTATTATCAGTACTTGAAATCTGGCTACTTTTATCCCGTCCGGATCACTTACACCAATATTGAGGCCACGGCAAATTTTAATCTCACTCTTGACACTCCATCTGATGTTGGACTCCAAGACTTCTCTGGCTACATATTTTCTGCTGAAGATGTCGATAGCCTCTCAGACAATCTTTGTCTTTCTGCTACAACTGTGAGTACAGCCTTACAGCATCATACCACATCTGCTACATCATATTGGACTGGGGCGTCAGAATTCACCAGCACGGAAATCAATACTGTTACCTTCGGTACTGATACCGTCGTTGACTTTATACCTGATTCTGTAACAACTACAACCGAACCATGGACAGGGTCTGGCTTATCTACCACCACCATCTACCCATCTACCTCCGGTTCAGGTACCATTACTGTCGAGATCTTTACAGCCAGATCGACTGATTCCTCCACTACATATTGGACAGGAATTTCGACTTACACTTACACCACCGTTATTCCTTCCGACCCTTCTGTTAACCCTACTGTTGAAGTTGAAACTCCAGATCCAAGAACCACTGTGACGTATCCATGGACAGGTTTGACTGACTCATCTAGCACCATATACCCACCATCTGGTTCGACCGGTGTGGTATCTGTCGAGGTTTTCACTGCCAGAGGTACTGATTACACCACCACTGAATGGACCGGCTCTTACACTTCTACTTACTCTACTATTTCTCCAGCTAATCCAAGCCAACATGTCACCGTTGAAGTTGAGCTTCCTGATACCACTACCACTACAACCGAACCATGGACAGGATCTGGCTTATCTACCACCACCATCTACCCATCCACCTCCGGTTCAGGTACCATTACTGTCGAGATCTTTACAGCCAGATCGACTGATTCCTCCACTACATATTGGACAGGTATTTCGACTTACACTTACACCACCGTTATTCCTTCCGACCCTTCTGTTAACCCTACTGTTGAAGTGGAAACTCCAGATCCAAGAACCACTGTGACGTATCCTTACACTGGCCTTGCCATTTCTAGCAGCACCGTATATCCAACAGGCAATGGCACCGTGGTAGTTGAAATTTTTACTCCAAGAGCCACTGATTACATGACCGCGTATTGGACTGGTTCCTACACTTCAACCTACACAACGGTTTCCCCGATCAATTTAAGTGGGCATGTGACGGTTGGGGTGGAGGTACCTTTGGCAACATCCGTAGTGACAGCCACGAAAGAGTCTACTGAGCTTATCACAATCACATCATGTTCGAATAACGCTTGTCAAGAGATTACTACTAGTACTGTCCATGAGATTATTACCGAATACACCACATACTGTCCACTCACAGCGACAAGTTCAGCTGCTTCAGGCCATTTAATAAGTTCTGCTACGTCACTCGTCACTGAGTCCACAATTTCTATTTCAGCTTCATCAACACCAGGCTCAGAATCCACTTCCAGTTCATCCCCTGGATCAGAATCATCAACCCCATCGTCTGCATCATCTGGTTCATCGTCTGGATCAGTGTCACCTAGTCCATCATTAGAATCATCTAGTTCATCCTCAGGATCTGAAGTATCCGCTCCGTCCTCAGGATCTGAAGTATCCGCTCCGTCCTCAGGATCAGAATCATCTGGTTCATCATCAGGAACAGAATCATCTAGTCCATCCGCAGGATTTGAATCATATGGTTCATCATCTGGTTCAGAAGTCCTCAAACCATCATCCGAATCAGGATCAGGATCATCATACTCGGAGTCTGGTTCGACAGTCTCTGTCACCGCAGGACCTTCTTCTACATCTACAGAAGCAAATGTTTCTGATTTCGCTACATCTGTCACCACTACAAGCCAAACATCGCCGAATGTTGCTTTAGCGTACTCCAACAGTGGACTCCAAATGAAAAGCTTTTCTGGATTGCTTTATCTCGCTGGATTTGTTTTTTCAGCTTTCTTAGTCTAATCAAGCCAGACAGGTATACCCCCGAAGTGAGCTTTCTCGGAATTGTCATTATAGACGTCTAAATTCTTTACCCAACCTTCATTACTCCAGCTTGTTTCATCAAGCGCACACTATTGTTCTATTTATTTATTCTTTTCAAAACGTTGACCTCTTCGTTCACTCACTGCTTCAGGCTCTCTTTAACTTGTTTCCGAAGAAGAGCTTATTAAATTATGTTGCACTTTTTTTGATCATAAATATTTCATTATCGCTTATGTCAATAAAACTCTCTTTCATATCGTGAAATTTTATTTAGCTATTGTACGCGACTGTAGAGAGCTCTGAGATTGTAGCTCATACAATACAGGGTTACAAATGCAAGCCAGAATGGTCATGTGCTTTGCCACTAATAAAGCGGAAGAAGCAAGATGACCCACACTATTGGTATATGCATTTTGGAGAAGAAAATTCGCCAGACCTGGATGTATGAAAAATTTTCCAATAAACATGAAAGCGAGAAAATTTTTTTGTGCATTTAAAAAGTTATTTTTATTGTAAGATGCTTTCTGTTATGTATTCCTTGTGACTGAACTGCTAATAGATAGGTTATTATTGCTCGAGGACAATTTTGCTTGACCGAGATACAGAGAAAACATTGCGTCTCAATGCTTGCATACTATTTAAAATCCTCAAGTGGTGGGAGGCTAATGGCTCTATCAAGAGCATCCTTAGCCCTATCTCACCCGAAAACTATGTCGAGACTTCAAACTTATCGGTTCAACTCTACTATTGCCAAACCCTCACCTGAGATTATCAGTACCCCTGCAGAAGGAAAATTAGAAGAGAAGGACAACGGCAAAGCCAGCGAGAATGCGACTGCTGATAGTAAAGAAGCAGAGTCTACTACTTCCCCTAGTGTCTCTAAGACCATTAAGCTGGTTGACGATTTGAAGGACCTTATCAATGATAAAACCTTTGCTAGTCTCAAAAGGTTGAAGATCAACAATTTGACACCAATTCAACAGCAAACTATTCTCCCAATGATTCAGAACAAAGACGAATCTCTCGTTGCTAGAGCTAAAACTGGTACAGGTAAAACGTTTGCATTTCTTATTCCAGCTTTGGAAAAACTTTACTCTCCGAATAGAAACAAGCGTGCTGTTCAGACTGTCATTATATCGCCTACCAGAGATTTGGCCTTACAAACTGTAGACGCAGCAAAAGCCTTACAGCCTCCAATTTCCGGAAAGATGCGCAGGGACAAGTACAGCAAAGATCGTCAAGCCATCGCACAAAGTGTGCTTTTGCTAGTCGGGGGATTTTCCAGATCAAACCAAATTTTCAATCTCACCAACGGGAATAAGGTCCCTTCAATTGTATCGGGTACCCCTGGAAGATTAATTGACATTCTTAGTGATGATAGAGCAAGTACTGCATTTGCAGACGTCGAGACCGTCATAATTGATGAAGCCGACAGACTCTTAGAAGTTGGTTTTGCTGAGGAGACAAGGGAAATTTTTGAGATTATTAGATCATTGACTAAAAACAAGTTCAACACTTTCTGTTTGTCGGCTACATTCGATAAAAGCACCTTGTCATTTGTCAAGAAATTAGTTGGAAATGATTACCAATTTATTGATACTGTTGATCCTAATGAGCAGCCGGCGCACGAGAGAATTGATCAAAAAGCTGTCATTGGAGCTAATCATTTTGAATCCTACATTGCTGCCCTTGACTTGATCGAGCGTAAAATGAACAACGAATGTGAAGACTATGACGCGTCTTTCAAGGCTGTTGTGTTTTTGCCTACAGTCGTTGGTGCTCAATACTTCGCAACCTTGTTGTATGAATATTTGAAAAAAGTCAAAGATTTGCGTTACATCAACTCTTTCTATTCTGCTACACGTAACTCGCAAAGAGCTCCAAGGCCATCTATTCTTGAACTTCATGGTGATATGCAGCAGAACAAGAGAGGTAGAGTTGTTGATGTTTTCAAGCACGCCAAATCTTCGGTCTTAGTTTGCACCGATGTTGGAGCAAGAGGTATGGACTTCCCAAATGTCAGTGATGTTATCCAGATCGGACCACCGCAAGAAAACACAACCTATGTTCATAGAGTCGGTAGAACTGCAAGAGGTGAAGGTAAATCTGGTAATGCATATTTGTTCCTTGCAGAATCAGAGAAGCGTGTTATTCAGAACCTTTCTAAAATGCATATAAAAATGTCTTCCGTGGAATCATTCGATACTTTTGTGAAATCCGAGACTATCAAAGATGACGTCACTAAACTAACTTCTGAAGAACCCGGTATTTTGCTATCTGGTAGCAAAAGATCAGAGGATATTGGCAACCAAGTTGACACCCTTATGAAATCTTTGTTAGGTGCCGGTAAATCTTCCTGCAGAGGTCAAAGACTTGATACTGTTGATGTTATCGAATCCATAGTTGAGTTGTACAAGAGCTTGTCAGGTAAGAAAGAGCAACCCTCTGCGTCTACCAAGTTCTGTGAGCAAGTATTGGGGTTGAAGAGATTCCAATACGAAAAAATCTTTAACGTTGGACACAGCCGTTTCTCTGATAGAGGACGTGGTGGCAATGGCGGCTACGAAAGAAGATCTTCAAGATTTGAAAGAGATAATGACGGAGATGACTCAGTCAGTGAGTCAGGAGATGGTGACTCTTATGGTGGTTATCGCGGTCATTCATCCTCTCGTGGTGGGTACAATAATAATAACCACAGCAGTTATGGTAACAATAGAAGCTACGGAGGACGCGGTGGTAAAAATTACTCCAATGACAGAAGTAGTAGATCAAGCAACAGAGGAAAGGGTAACCGCGACTATTATTAAGTCCTGTCACATGCTCTTTTCAGTTGATTTAGCTGCGTCTTGTATATAAAAACGTCAAACAAACTTTGCTAAGGTGTGTGTTCGAAGCATCTTTTTCATGTCAAATACCTTTGCTCAAGTCAGTTCAATTTTTGTTTCTTTTGTACATTTATCATGTTTCCTATTTTGTTTATATATTCTGGTTATATATTTATTTGTTAATTGTTACGTTTTGTATGCCCAATGTGAGATTATCTTCAGTTCAAGTTAAGCACTTTTTTCAAATTCGCTTTTTGCTCAAATCATAAAGTATAAGGGGCGAGTGAAGTGTGACAACCTGACTCGCTAGATTTACCTAAATCAATATGATCTGTCTACTGTGTTTGGAAGTACAATTAAAGGTTTACAATGTTAACACCATATAAAAGTCATCAGGCACACCTAAAGCCGTTACTGCCTTAATTTCGAGTGAAATGAAAATTCCAATTCATTGTAACAATGTAGTAAATCAGTTTTGGACTATAGTAGGTAGCTGTTACTCTCATATTCAGGAAACGCAAACAATGAATATCAATAGATTGATGATCATAGTAAATTCAAATAGTAATAATAAGATGGAAGGCAAAAAAAGGGGAAAAAAATATCTGCGACAGTAGTAAAGAGGAAAACAAAAAAGGTGAGGTTTGACCGCAATCAAGCTATCAAATCAGAATTATCATTAGCAGCAGGACCATTAGTACCAAGAGCAGTAACAGTAGCAGTTTTTTCGATAGAAGCATCATCGACAGAAGGTGATTGTTTCTGTTGCTCAGGAGCGCCCAAGGAACCATCCGAATTTGCGCTATTGCTTTCTGGGACGGAAGCAGCAGCAGCAGTATTTTTTGTAGTGAGCGCTTCGTTACCGGGTAAAGGAGTCGAAGCATTAGACTCACCAACAATGGCGCCGGCAGCTGCAGGAGCAAGGTTATTTACTGCTTGAAATTGTCTAGGCATATTTCCACAACGATCTTTACCATAGTTTATCTTCAAATTTTGATACTCTGGATTCATTTTGATTCCATCAATAGCCTTGATGGCATTCGCGATATTCGTGAAATTAACAAACGCACACTTTTTCTGTGGTAAGAAATTGATTTGCTCGATCTCACCAAACTTCGAAAAATCTTTTCTTAATTTAGATTCCGTGAATAGGCTTTCCAACTCCTTATCAATATTACCAACATAGATGTTTCTTGACGCACCCGAAGAGACCGCCAAAGCAATTGGATTAGGCAATGGGCCCGAATGCTTACCCCAGCCAACCTTAACACGTCTATTATGAATGGTCAATCCATGTAAATGACACATTGCAAAAAACTGGGCCGCGGCTATAGGATCAATGAATGTAATGAAACATACGTGACGTTCAGACAAGTACCGAACAGTCTGCAACAACCCGCCTCTAACAACATTACATATCTCTTCAATTGAGGAGTCTGGATGAAGATTACCTAGATAAACCGTACGATTACCCAAATTATTAGCCCCACCAGCACTAGTGGCAATTGCTGCGGCGGCAGCGGATTGTTGGACAAGCGCGTTGGAAATGAAATCACGATCAGCAGCAGTGACCAAGTGTTCCATTCCCGGAGCCAAACCAAGATACTGAGCAGCATTATGTTGCTGAGTCTTGGTAATGAAAGCGCATCTATCCTTACCATAGAATATTTTTTTATTCACATATTTCTCCTCCAATGGCAATTGCTGAACAACCCTGACAGCGCTAAGAATGCTCAAAAAATGAACAAAAGCAACACCCTTTTCAGGCAAAATTTTCACGGTATCGATTTGACCGAATTTTGAAAGGTCGTTCTTCAATTCTTCATCGGTCACATCTTTGTGCAAATTGCCCAAGTAAACGTTTCTGGTAGCACCATCTCTTTGTATGGCATTTAACACGGCAGGAGCAATCTGTGAAGACTTACCCCATCCGATTCTAATATCATTGTTTTTTATTGTGAGACGCTTGAGAATAGCATCGGAATGGAAGAGCAACGCAGAACTCTCATCAATAAACGAAATGAACGCACACATTTTTGATGGCAAAATCCGAACGTTCTCAATGATTCCGCTTCTAACATGATTTAGTAACTCTTCTGGAGTGATATCAGGAGGAACGTTACCCAAGTAAACCGTCCGGCTAGGAGCGCTGGTTCCGATCAAGTCGTTGCCAGAGTTGCCCATGAATGACGCCGATCTCTGCTGGCCATTGTTCACGCTTTGACCTAGTTGTCCAATCTGAGGACTTGCTCCAGCAGCCATAGAATTAGGAGATCCGGCTGGTAATGGCATATTGTTCAAAGCAGCATTGGCATTAGAAGCCAAACCCACTAAACCAGCGTTTAAGGACATATCACCGTTCGAGTCGTTGTATCCACCGGCATTCAAACCCTCCATAGAACCACTACCATTACCAAAGTCATTTAAGGCGTTTTGCGAATTAGCATAAGCAGGAACCATGTTAGGCTGACCGAAATCAGAGTATTCGTGAGAGTTGTAGGCATCCTGAGCGTACTGACCATTCAAAGATCCCCCATTGAACTGATCGTTTCTGTCTAATTGCTGATTTATAGGGATATTACCATTGTATTGGTTGGCAGACGTTTGAGAGTTGTTAGCAACCGCGTTGTAGTTATTATAACCAGACTGGTTAGAATAAGGATTGGGGTTTTGACCCATATAAGGGGACCCTACTATTAGCTGTTGCTGCAAGATAGGGTTGAATGACATATCATACGAAAACGTGTTTTGCATGGCTGTTGATTTCCTCGTTTGCAGTTTTTGTGGATCTATATCCTTCCAGCGAGCGTATGAGTTCTATTAGTGATTGATGAGCGCAACAACCAGTCTATCTAATAATAATTCTCGGAATGAGATCTGAAGTAGTGAAAATAGTTTGGTGATTATAACAAGACGAGAACTAGAGAAAATGATGACGAAATGAACCCAGGGAAGAATTAAACAAGATATAGGCGATTTTAACAAAAGGTAAGAGAAGTAAAAGAACAAAAGAGCCAAGAAGAGGGAGAGGGATGGTGATCACTTTATAGGATGGAGATGGTGACAGAGGTGAAGAAATGAAATCAAGGAGAAAACAAACGATGTACAAATGAACTTCGAATTCTCAGAACATAAAGTAAGGAACTGAACGCTTTGAAAGATGTCTTCTAAAGTGGTGGAGAATATTGAAAGTGAAACGAGTGTTCAAGTGAAATAATACTCAGGGAATTATTTGACAAATCTCGAATTCAGCAGCACAACACACAATCACAGTAGCACACGCTATCAAGATCTTTTTTAGTGAAACAAAATAGCAAAGTATTCTCAAAAGCCAAGTGCAAACAAGGAGGATCAGAATGCTTTAGTTGTTGATTACCAGTCCAAGGAAGAGAAGAAGAGCAGAATAGAATGAACCACAGCAGAATACAAATAACTAAATTAAACAGCGAAAGAGAAAATCTTTTTTTCGCTTTTTATTTTGATTTCTTGCCTTTTTTCTGTTTTGACTTACTTGTTATTTTTCTTTTTGGTTCAATTTTCTGCCTCGATTTCGATTTCTGTGCCTTCCTAAGTGAGAAAGACAGAAACTGCACGCTGTTATTTACTCATCCCAACCAAAGCTGATTGAAAAACACCATTGAAAAACACTGAATCCACATTGCTGGGCGGGAACTCAATTGGCTACCTGTACCTTTTTTTCGGGTTTAGTGTTCTAATGTCGTTGTCAAGGGTGACAGCAGCCCATCGAAGATAGACACCGTAGTTTTAATAATTGTTATTGCAACCATTTTCTTGCACAGATCTTTAGTATCGAGTAACTCGTGCAACTAGCATGCAAGATTTCAGTTTGTGCTATCCCTTTAATCGGGCCCTATGGAAGCAGGCATATGAAATCTGTAAAATTTGTTTGAGACTCAGCAGTTATCTTTACTCCTGTAATTGCACAGGTAAAACATCTCTTGGAACGATTTTTTTAGGCGGACAGGAGGCTGGATAGCTGCGAAATCAGCTGCTAATAGAAATTGCGGTGTAAAAAATACCCTTCAAATAAGGTAAAACACCTTCCTAACTTTTGGGGGATTATTTTAGCATTCTTCGCGATTTAGGCTTCAGTTTTGGATTTTTTTCCTTCCAGGTTGATTTGATCGACTCGAGTAAAGTGTAGAAGAAACACAATAGAATTTAATAGCTGACCTCCATACATCATTATCCGCACATAAGTGTATCAATGGTCCGAGAGATTTTATGCATGACTGAAAAAACTGAACTTGGTATTTGTCTCTCTCATCTCTCCCGGTTTTTCGCAATTGCAAGTTCTAATAATAACTCACAACAAGCATGTTGAAAAAGTCACGAGGTAAGTGTTCCAATTATGAATCAGCATGCATGAACTCGTTAAGCGGAAACAACAGCTGCACCAGTCTTACAGCAACCAGCTAGGGTCTGAGTATCAAAGCATTGTGAGTCCTTACGCGTATTTTACTCAAATACTATGTTATAACAAAGAGAAGAGCTACTTTCTACAAATATGAAAAATATCTCTGTGAAAATAGAAGCTTCGCAGGGTAATAAGGCCCCGCAAGGTGCCGTCCAGCGCTGGAAAAATGAGCACAACCACAGAACGCGAGGGCCCTTTTGAAACCTCCAGGCGGCTCTTTTGCGCGTACAGGTAACACCCGCGTTCTGTCAACCCACTTCTGATATGAGTACGAGAGCTTTGATCCATAACGAACATATGAACCGTAGAAATCGTCAACTTGATGAGTTCCTGTGAATGATACCAATGATACCTTTCCGCACTTTTCATGTTAGTCATTAATATCGCTTCCAGTCAAATCGGCAGTCTTTAGGCACTATACTCTTGCACTTCAGCCGAATTGGCAAAACCAAATCCCTCCAATGAATCATCCACCAATGTGCTCGAATAAAGTCATTCCTTTGTTCTGCAGAACTATCCTTAATTTTTGTCACCTTTACATTTATGGGTGACTACTATCTTTCAACACATTTCTGCTACATAATCTGCGTAACTCAGAGCGTAAAATTAGTTACCGTTGCAAATGCGAACGGTCATAAGTTCTAGTCTCGACCTCATATTAAATTAAATTTGATACAATACTGTACACTTCAATGCAATTCTATACAAATTTTGACAAGCGACTTCATTTAAAGTACTCTTCTCTTACTCTTTTTATTCTTCTTGATGACACTCACTTTGGATACCCTGGCCCCCGATAATGAGAGAAGATTTACCTTTTTGCTATTGGCAGCGTCATCATCTTGATCATTCCATGCATCACTTTTACCATTTTCCTCAGCAAACGCTTCTTGAGCAAGCTTTTCCAATTCGGCTTCGGCTTCAGCCTCAGCCTCAGCCTTAAGCTCGTTTATTTTCGTGATACTATGTGAATCTTTATCCTCAAGCTTGGCCTCGGCACGTCTGTTACGAGTTTGCAAGCTGTCAATTTCGGCTCTTGATAACTGTTCTCGCTGGTTCTCAGACATCTTTTTCTCAAGCCTTTCAATAACGGACTCCTCATCTTTTTCCGTTGCCATTTTAGCTGCTTCTTTCTCCTGCCGTTCAAGTCTGTCTAGCGTGTCTTCCAACGATTCGTCCTTATAAGCTTCCGCCTCGTTTTTGCTCAGGCTAATATAGTTCCTCACTGCTCCGCTTTCTGTGATATAATCACTGGTCTTTGGATCTGTTCGATACTGTATCTCGTTCGCACACCGGGGGCATCGCAAAGTGAACCTATATAAACTCAAGTTCAAATATGTTTCCTTGAGTTTCTGTTTCTTCGCGTTGAATTTTCTACCCTTGGCTATGTATTCGTTGCAATTCAAGCATTTCAAAGAAAAAGGAGCCATCAATCTCACAGTCTGTGAGGGAGTGGAAGCGACATCTCCATCTCGAGTTCGTTTATCGATATTTCTTTGCTGTTTTTTGAGCTTCCGTTTATACTTTGCCACTTCTGCCGGATTGAAATCCTCCGGTATGTATTTACCAATAGCCTTTCTTTCTGACATTGTTTATCTGATGGCGAGCAAGCAGAAGACCCTCACATACATCAATCAAACGAAGAGGTCTGAATTAGTCTTATGTGATATTTTTACCCTAAATTTTTTTCTTTCGGATTTTTCCTCTTTTCTTATGTATGGTCTTTCTTCAGCAACTGCTCCGACTTCCGCGATTTCTACACTAGGTTATGCATAGTGCTTAAGGTCTTCCTCATATAAAGAAAGAAAATAATAATTCCAGACATCTGGAACGGTGGTCTCCGATAACAGAAATCACACTACATTCAACTGAAGTTAAAACCCAACCGTACTATAATATTCATCTAAAAATACATACGAAAACCAATCCAGCACCCAAGAAACTAAACAAATTAAAATAAAATCACTAGAGACCAGCATGATTTCAATCACTCTGCTGAGTACTTGTTAATGTTATTCGCGCTATTGAATTTCCTTTGATAGAATCCGTTTGGCGCGACACCCTTGTATGGCTTCTGCTTACCTGCTGAATATGCGAGTTTCTGACCCGATGTTGTCCCTATCAATAGTGATTGAGACCGATTGTGCATATTTCTTGAGTGTCTTGATTTGAGATCAATGCGTGGCTTAGACACCCATCTGGGACTGCCATCAATATCGGTGAAGTCCGGCGATGGTGAGTTTGTGTCACGGTATTCTTCGATCTTACTAAATCCTAGATTCGGAATACCAAGATCCCCAATAATGCTATTGCCATTTCTACCGGTATCGCCGCCAGAAAGGGATATATTGCGTTTCCTGTCAAAACTCCCACTGTGACTAAGAAAACCCGCACTTCTTACAAACGAAGCACCCCCTGCATCCGTATACATGGGCAAAGACTCCGATCTGTTTAGTGCAGGGCCATTTCCTCGCAGAACTCCCAGAATATTCCCTGATCCAGAATTTGGAAGCGTGCCATTCTGTTTCAATTTGAGTTTCGAGGCCGACATCAGGGACAGCATCATAGAGCCATTTCTCGCATCGGGAAAGCTATCACTGAGATTCATTGACCCGTACCTGGAATGCCTGGCCCTTTGCAACAGTTTGCTGTTGCTTGTTACTTTGAATCCGTTATAGTTACCCGTAGCAGCGCCAATATCATTATTGCTGCTTCCGTTCGCTAAAGCATCATTGAAAGAATACCTATGACTGACATCTGCATCCGTCCCATATCCCTCAAGCCCCACATCGTTCTCCTCTTCCTTATGTGTCTCATTCTCTTCAGGAAAATGGTCCCAGTTTCTATCCTCTTGATTATGTGTGTTTATTGTGTGATGATCTCTGAGATTCCAACTGTTGTTCCCTGTTCCGATTTGACCTGCAGAGCCTCCTTGAGCACCATACTCATATTCCTCGATATCCTCCAAATCCTCGTCCTCCACATCCGCTGCCTCACCCTCACCATCTGACACAAATTCGTCAATTTGGCGGTATCCATATTCCTCGACTGGCTCACCTGTGTCGTTAGTGTTTCGAGTCGGTTTCCTGAAAATAGACCTGCTTGTCATTGTTCGAGTCAAACCATTGATACCAGTGGCATTCTTGTCATTTTCGGCCTCGTTCATTGTATTGTGTTTTCTGCTACCAATATCTTCTTGTTCTTCTTGCTCTCTATTTTCCAACAAAACGTTATGTGAGAAAAAAAGCGAAGACTCACCAGGTTTGGGTTTCATCGAGTCCGGCAAATGCTGTTGCCTGCTAGACATCCCGGAGCTGCTTCTACTAGAAGAACTTCTTGAGTGCCCAGATACACCCGGAGTAAGACCAGACGAGCTTCTCGATAGCACACTGGGTAGTTGTGCCATTATTGGTACCGGAATATTGCTTTGAAACTGTTGGCGTGGAATTTGGCCTTGATACAGATGAAGATGCTGCTGCTGCTGTTGTTGTTGTAGTGAAAGACTGGTGAGGGACATCCTTTTTTGTGCAGCTGACCCTAATTTATAGTTTGCGTCAACCAACTCATCAGGGGATCCATATCCATACATGTTTTCCTCGTGTCCGTTTCCGATCCGGTCATCTCCGTTGATGCTATTATCTCTTTTGTGAGCTTGAGGGTTCTCGATGTTTACTGAGGGAACTTCCGTTCCATTGGGATTTCCAACATTCTTCAACGTAGTTTGTGGAGTTCCTATCTTTAGCTTATGGGAATCCAGCTGTACTGTTTTGATGTGCGCATTGCGTTTGCTCATGACGCTTGACGTGCGGTTTTCTTTCATTATTATTTGTTTAAGGCCAGCAATTTCATCTTCCAAAAGTGCGTTCTTGGTTTTATTTTCATCCACAGCTTTCAACATCTCTATGTGTTGAGCAATTTGAGATTTCAATTCATCGTTCTCTGCTTTAACGGCTTCTATCTCATTCGATTTCGAAGATTCCGTTTCAAGCTTCTCTTTTTCCACTGATTCCACCCTTTGTTCCAAGCTTTTAATCCGCTCATCTAGCGACTTATTCTCAGTCTTCAACGCTGCGTTCTCATTTGAAAGTTCCTTTCTTGATTCTTCATATTCTTTTATGATAGCATCCTGGCGAGATTTCTCAGCGGATAGTTTCTCCAGCTTTGCTTTATAGGTCTGTAAGGACGTCATTAAGTTTTCCTGGGCATTATTTTCAGCCGTTATATTTTTCATTACTTCTTTCTGGTTGGCGATAATCTCCTCGAGCTCCTCAATTCTTTCTCTCAAGTGATTATTGGTCTGTTGCTGCTGAAGTAGCTGGGCTTCATAATCGCGCTTAGATTCTTGTGACTTTTCCTCCTGCTCCCGTAAAGCCTGCACAGTTTCTTGTAGCTCTTTGATTTTGTCCTTATGATATTTCTGCTGCGACTGAATTGCTTCAGCGAGGCTGTCACGATCGGCTCTTTTGCTTCGATACCTGAGAGCTAGCTTGTAGTAAGCTTGGTATATTTTGATGTTACTATCCATTTCTGATGCTAGCTCACTGGCTAGTTTATTGTACCTATCCTTCAACAGGAGATACTCTTCACTGATCTGAATACCCTGTTCGTGGCTCCTTATCTTCGAATCTCCTTTGAAATGTAAATCTGTCTTGTCGGTCTCACTGCTATAGCAAGAATCCTTTGCCTTCTGAACCAACGACTTCAAGAACTCAAGCATTTGGATGTCCAACTCGTAAATTTCGGATACACCTCTGGACGATATCTTCTGCGGTTCTAGGCCCTCTGCGGTTTGTTCATGTAACTCTAGCTTGGAAGGTTCATAAGCCAATAGCACGTTGCTTATTTCTGTTTCCATCTGGTCTTCCAGGAGCACATCGTACCCATTTGCGCTATTTTTTAGCGTTGTCGGATCATCAGTATATTTCGCAGCGATATTCTGAGTGAGCCTTTCCAGTCTTGAAAGCAGCTGGCTCATTATGGAAGGACTTTGAGGATGCAGTTTACCTTTAAAACTGGACTCATTGTTAGGCACTTCATGGCGTAATTCCGTTTTTGTCTGTTTATCTTTCTTTGCTATCGGGTCATCTACAGTTTCTTTTCTTGACCTGACGTCAGGTCGATCTCCCGATTGATTTTCCTCATGAATTTCATCTTGATCTAGGGGTCTTTTGAAAGGCCAGATCATCCTTGAGATCATGAACACAAGGAACAATAATAGCGGAGAATAAAACTCGAAGAAAATGCTTATCACTGGCTGCAAAGATTCTCGATAATGATAGAACTCTCCAGCTGTTTATAAAAAGCAGCGCGGCGCGCTTGCTAGTAAAAAGTAAAAGTTGAATGCTTTTTCGCTTTTGCTCTTTTTGCTCCATACTATCTCATCGTCAAAGAAAAATAGCCGTGATCGGTTCTGAGACTAAGTTTGTGGGTGTCGACTTGGCATGTTAGCTGACTATGAAATTATTCTGATTACTCGACCTACAGAGAAAAACCTTAGCACTCTATGAGAAAAAATCACCAGCACACGTCATGAGTGATTACAATCATTACTTTGTGTATACATCAAGTCGATAGAGAGAGATATGGCTGATCAAAAAGAGCGGCCAACATTTATTTCCCAGAGCAGCTTTCTGCATGAACTGCTTCGAGGAAGTGAGAATCCTTACAGTACGCATACGAGAAGGACAACTTTTATAGGACGCGTGAACTATAGGGTTCTAAATGATCACGAAGGACGAGTCAACAGCCACATTGAATTCCAGGACTTCCCAGTTCATATTGTTCTAGGCGACCACGTTTGAGCCGGTATTCAAAGCTCATAATACGAAGAGGACTCACAACCAGCAAGGGCCAACCCTGAGCTCGTCCTTGTGAGCCTTGATCCACCATGTTATCAGAACACTTAACAGAAAGCACATCCTTCATAAGTCACATGACGTCACATGACTGAAATGCTTGCCCAAAACAAATCAAAGCGAAACAAAAACAGTAAACAAAACAAATATGGAAAACAACACAAAAAGGACGCAGAATCTGGATCTCTAAATCTACAGATTTTATTATAGTAAGCACACTCACAGCCGTGGTTATTTGCGGGGCAGCAGAGTGCATTATTTGGTGTCTATATCTTTTGAACTCTGTTTATGATGACTATATGATGGACGAACTGCTGACTAACATAAAAAATGCGTATCACACTCGGAACATTTCGTTGAGGAAATATGATATCTTGAACAAGTACAAGGAAACAGAGGATGACGATGACTTAGAAACATCTTTCAACTATGATGTGGCAGCAAGCCCCGACTTTCTAAACAACAAAATCAGCATGTGGAAGGACAACAAACAGAAAAAGAAACAGAAGAAGAAGGGACGAGACTTCTCTCCAATTTCAGTCCCAGACACAACAATACTCAAAGATATAAACAATTCTTCCTTCTCGACGCCTTCTTCTGCGTCACATGATGTGAAAGTGAGGACGAACCACATTGTGTCGTCCCCTTCAATGATAACAAGCTCACCTGTATCTAAAGTTGGTGGCCCCAATAACCCATATTCGTATACGAGGGCCTTCTCGCCGCTATCCTCTGAGCTCCAGCTAAAGAGACGAAATACGTTGGGCGCGCCAACAAAAGCATCTACACATGACAATACCAACAGCCACAACCAGCAGCAGCGACAAAGGTCAACTGCTGGCAGTATTGGATTCCTGGAAAACGATAATAAGGAGAACTCAGTTAGATTATCCCCGTCAAAAACAGAAGAGCGAAATGATAAAAGAAACTCCAGGAGATTAAGCTCCGCGGAAGTTGTCGATAACGTTTTACATAAGTATGAGATAGTCGGCCGGCTTGGGAAGGGGGCCTTTGCGGATGTTTATCGGGCAACGAACAAGATTACAAAGAATGATATCGCGATCAAAAAGATACGCTTGAGCTCCACTGATAACATGCTCGAAATTATGAGCGAAACCAATCTATTGAAAACATTGAAGCATCCGAATATAATTAAATACCATGGCTTTGTGCAAAAGAAAAACACGTTAAATATCTTTCTCGAATACTGTGACGGGGGATCTCTTCGTGCTATTTGCCGTGAAAGACTGAAAAATTTAAAAGAAGCTTCGAAAAAAATTTTGATGACAGAAGGTGAGATTGCCTTTTATATGAGGCAGGTCCTCGAGGGTTTGGAGTACCTTCATGGGAAAGGGATTGTCCACCGAGATATTAAGGCTGCCAATATACTACTCACAACTGAGAAAGTGGTAAAACTAGCTGATTTTGGAGTATCTACGATCATCAACTTGAATACAACTAATCTAAAGCAGTGCACGGTTATGGGAACTCCTAATTGGATGGCTCCAGAGGTTATATCCTTGGAAGGAGTTTCAACGGCTTCGGACATATGGTCTGTTGGTTCCACTATCATCGAGCTATACACAGGAAATCCACCTTATCATAATTTGAATCCGATGGCTGCATTGCACGCTATTGTGAGAGACGAATACCCCGAAATACCTGATTCTATCTCAGCCAGTGGGCGTGACTTTTTGTTGAAATGCTTTGAAAAGAATCCAAAGAGAAGAGCCACTGCAACTGACCTAAAATCGCATGAATGGTTGGATTCTGCGTTATTTTCTCTGAATGTAGCGGTTGCTGAAAACAGTTTTACTGAAAATGCGGCACTCAAAAGTGTCTTCGAAATGAGCAGTATAATGACTAATGACTTTATCCACAATTCCTCGAGCAGCAGCAGCAGCAGTAAAAAGTTTTCACATACGCACTCACGAGCTGCATCAAGTTCTTCTATATCATCCACCAGCACCCGAAATCATAGGAGAGATGTGAGCCAGAGTTCATTGTACAATATTTCGCAGTATATTGAATCCGATGATGAAGATGAGGATTGGGACAAAGATTTTGACTTTTCGGAGCTAAAGATTGAAGATAGTTTCTTGTCTAAAAAGTTTTCGACATCAGAGATAAAAATCAAAAAGAATAGACACCGCAAGTAGTGAAACGTGATACTGAACGAATACAGGACATTTATTGTCATTTGATGATTTGAAAATCGGTTATATGTGTAGTCCAAATTTATAAACTCAAGTCAAAAACCGAAAGTCCCACTCCTCCAACTACCACAATGTGTCCATCTTCAGAAAAGTTAGTCACTCCGCTGCAGCCAGTATCTGCAATGGTACTGTAATAACCAGTAACAAACGATAGTTGACCATCCTGAATCTTCCAAACTCGCACAATTTGATCCACACTAGTGACTACCACATGCTCGTCATCAACTCGATTAACAGAGGTAATAGTGGATGAGGCAGCATTTCTCTTCAAGTCAAGATGGAACGGAATATTGCCATCAGAAGAGGAAATATCAAGCACGAGTAATCCTAGTGCATTGTCATCCCCACCAGTCACAATGCTCAACTTGGCATTATCGTCTCTCTTGTCTAAAATCTCTATTGACTTGATTCCATTCTGATGGATCTGCTGTGAAAATATCTGGTGTAACTTTCCGTCTGACTCTTCTATGGAAACGTGTTTAGGCGACAAAACTAGATTATTTTTGAGGGTGGTTACACTTAGCTGTGTGTTCAAGAATGGAAGGTCGTATATGGTAACGAATCCGTCTGTAGCAGCGATCACCAAATGAACGGTTGAATTTCCATTAAGGCAAACAAATTTAGCCGTTAAGATACATTTTTCCGAGTAGTTATCATTCAGCAAGGTGACAAACTTCTTCGCAAATATATCATAGTAAAACGTTTTTATCAGAGAATTTGAGTAGACTGACACAAGCAAATAGCCTTTCAAAGCTCCATCGGCATCGTGCACCGGAAATGAGTCAAAGTCCATGATTCTGAGATCTGGGTTTTTGGACATTGACGGTACCAATGTATCGTATGTTGAAATGAATAAGCGGTGTCCATTATCGCTTATCTTCCATACAAAAAACTCTTCCCTAGCAGCTGTTGAGATCAAAAAATTCTCATCAAGAAACTTTATTGTCTGCAACCCCGAGACATGCAAACGCTGGCTCCAATAATTTCTGATACGACCTCCCTCGAACAATTTGCTTAATTTAACAGTAGTGTCTTCGGACCCTGTAACTAAAAGATGATATTTTTGATTATCACTATCAACTCTTATTTCTTTTGATATCGATAAATCCCGAATTTCTCTACCATGCGTTCCCTCAATCAAAAGATCATGCTTGAAATTTTCGTTATTGGTAAACTCAACAGCTCTCGATATTATTGCAGAGCCCCTGACATAAAAGAATTTGAAGTCGTCTAGGTCATCGTTTGACGCTGGTAAAAGTTTCCAGGTTCTGTGTGATCCTCCACAAAGCTCGGTCCATACCTCGTAACCTTTGGTCTCGTTGTAGATATAAAAGTAGTCTGATTTGAACCCATACATTAGAATATCGCCCTTATTAGACTCGGTTATCCCTTCTAAGAACCCACCTTTAGATATCCTATTTTGTTGTAGTATCTCGACTGAATAGCTAGCTCTAAGATTTTTCGTGGCCAAATCCTCAAAGCCAAGAGTTATTGTGTCTTTCTTATCGGTTGATATTTGCTGATTTTTCAGTAGGTTAAGATAGAAATAAATACCATCACGTAAACACAAAGAAATCAACAAAGTTGATGAGGATTCATTATAACTCAAGACTTTGATTTGAGAAATTGTATCACCAGGAACAATTTTTTTCCATACCTGCTTAACGGGTATGAGATCATCTTCTGAAGACGATGATAGCACAGTATCATAGATACAGAAAGTAGCAAATCTAGACCCGAGTAAAAGGCACTTGCTTGACTCGTCATAATCAAAACTGGTTAGAGCGAATTGAGTCTGTGGCTTTTCGAGTCGCATAACCGAGTTGAGCTCAACGTTTTGGTTATATTCAAGGATGTAAAAGTAATCGTTCGGGTGAGGCGATTCCATTAGTAATATTGAGCTTCCGGATTTTAGGCTCTTACTTAATGACTGTGTAATTTTTCCCGAGATTTGAAGTTTCTCGGGCAAGGAATCAACGATCTCCATTTTGGTTATGTTGAGTTGATTATCAAGATGAAAAATCTTTTGAAATGCTTTGCTATTAGTGAGTACCAATGCTTTATTTGCGAGATTTTCAACCTGAAAAAAGTTGTTGATGAAACAACCACTGCCATGATTTTCATCTGCATCATTGTAGATCAATTCTTTTCCCGAACTATCGTTATCCACTCTAAAAATCTTTCCATAAGATGTTATGATTAACAGAACAGCATCTGAAGGAATCATAGTCTTGATTATCTCGTTTTTAGCAAATGAAATTTCAGCCGGTAAACCCTGTTTCAAGTAACCTAATGTCACCTCAAATGTTTTATCGTATGCACTAGTTTTTGATAAATCGATCAACTTCAATTTTCCATCATTTCCGCCTGATGCTGCGATTGACCGTTTATGGTCTACTGCCAAAGACCAGACATTCTTCCCCGAATGGCACTCATGAACCTTGACGCATTTTAACAGGTTATGAGCTGAGTCAAAATCCCATACTCTTGTGGTCAAATCTTCCGAAGAACTGACCACTTGAGTGTCCAAGTTCGAGAATTCCAATTGCCAAATTCTGGCTCCATGACCCCAACCTGTAGCTAAACATTTTCCTGATTTCAAGTCCCATATTTTGATTGATCTATCATCCGAGCAAGAAGTTATTAAAGTACCGTCGGAGTTTGCCTTGACTCCAAAAATTGAACCCTCATGTCCGGTCAAATGATGCAAGATTTTTCCAGATTGTAAATCCCATACATATATGCCAGTCATGACAGTCCCTGCCAAAACTATGGCGGAGGAGTTTATGACTTTAATACTCCCCGAGTATAGAATACTTTTTTCACCGCAGTTTTTAGTCGATGTTATCTCGAACACTGATGATTTGGGATGGGCCTTGACGCAAAGAACGACATTATGGGCAGTGAGTAAGTAAATTGAACTCAGTTCTATGGAGAACTCTCCAGAAATGATCCAGTCATTGCAGGCATGCTCAGATCTGGTGGCATCGGAAGTGCTCAATATTTGATTCAAAGTGAGTATCGAAACAGAGCGGCCTCCATAGAACAATATACGAGTGCTGTCAGTGGCGGATACTTGAATCCCATGGATCTTGTTTCTTTGAAAAATTCTGCAAATGTTCAACTCTTCACCTTTAACAAAGTTAAAGACTCTTGCGCTTGGACCGCAGCCGATGATCAAAAGCTCGGAGTCAGGAACGAACTTCAAGGCGGTTATTGGACCCCAGTGACTTAGCGGCTTCAACGCGTTTACAGAAGTCATGGTCTCGCAGTTATTTGATGGTGGGTAGTTTTTCTCTCGAATTGTTCGCTCTCAACATCACATACATGCCGGATGCAAATGCAGACTTGAAAAAAAATTTTGTTATGACTTTTCAATAGATTTTCCAATCGAGGAAAAAATTTTTTGTTTTCTGATGGGCATGCATCCTGCATATCTTATAACGGTATTTGAAAATACATCTAATGCATAGCCTTTATAACATGACAAACTACACAATCTTCAAAAGAAATCAAGAAATCCCTTGCATTGATTTATATGTAGTAGCATTCCCTCCTGTAAGTGCCTCAAAAGCGGTCATGACGAGCTGAAACGGGAGACTCCAGTTCTCCCCATCGTGATTAGGAATTGGATCTATGCCATTCATCATTCGACACGTCAATCTCTGAGTTATCGACGTCATCTATATCAATATCCAAGTCATCCAAAAGCTGGTTCTGATCATCATAGTCGTCAAACAACAGGTGACCCCTTTCTGGCAGGTCAATCCGGTGCTCAGAAAACAGTCCATTCGGGCGGTTGTGAAAGGCTCTATGAAAAGGCTAGATAATAAAACAAGATTTCGAAAATCAGTATTGCTGCTTGGACAGAAACTATCAAAAACACAAGAAAAAGTCATCGTGAAACAAAAAAGGCACAATCAACAAAAGAGGCAGTATTTTTCAACTTACGTTATTCTTGATACCTTGTCTGAAAGTTGGAAGGGGCTTCCATCCCCGCTTACGCATTAGGAATATTTTGTACAAGCAACCACCACAGAAAGACACGCAACAGGCAGCCAAAAAGCTATAGAAAAGTTAGGTTAGTAAAAGCGCCCGTCGATGAATCAAAGAAACAAAACAGAATCCCCACGAAATATACTTACATCAATAAAAAGACCCAAAACGCAGCAGAATCATCGGCCTTTTTAGCTGCTGCGCATGCGTGAACTGTTCTAACCTCGAATACATAATCACAGTCGTTAAACACCCCGATGTAGGCAACACTGGCCTTGGTCATGATTTGCCGATCGCAGGTAAAACTGAGAATGGTGGACTTGCGTAGTTTTCTGCCCTTCGAGTCCCTCAAATAGGGGCTCTCAGAATTTGGATCAGCGTTCGGATCGCGACAGTAACTTCCGTTTGTGTACTTGAGACTGAGTTTTTTGCCACGAAACACGGGGGTGGTGTTGAAATTTCCGATGGAGTATTTTATTCCGTTCAGATCGGTGTAATAACCACCTATCAACGAGGAGTTTCTAATATCTGAGTCCACGTCATTATTTTTCCCATTGGCATAATTCAAAGGCGAAGCACATATTCCAAGAGTGAAATTGTAGCCATAGTCAAAACCCTTGGCGGTCCATGCTGCTGGCTTCGTGTTCTGGTTTTTCTCTTGCACAGGCAAGCTTAAAGAAGATAAGTCAAAAAAGGCATTGGTGGCAGGATTTACAACCGAGCAAGGGGGATGCGTTTCTTTTGGAGGCGCTATTTTCTTGGTTGAGGTACCCTTTGGCTTGGGAACAATCTTAGCCGCCTTGTGTTGAATTTGCTGGCAGTTCACAACTTCATTTGCCATGCAAAGGAATAGCACGAAGAACCTTATGAGAATCAGGTCTTTCATCATGTTGAGTTGCGAGTTCTCGTTTCTGTATAACCTTAGTATTTGGCTTCTAGAAGTTAATGCCCCAATTTTGGTTTTTTCCGGAGTATATATTGCTGATATCGCTAAATTGATACCATTAGCAACTATAGCAAGATCGATCATCGCAATCTTTCTGTCTTCCGCTTAGTTTGGCTGTTTTCTATTTTCCGTTTCTTTTTTCCTGTCTGGAGAAAATCTATTCGCTCTGAAACAATCATTGTTAGTGCGTGCAGTTAGTACTTGGCGTACGAGACATGGCAAGCGATCATATTGATTGATCCGTCCAGAGATAACAGCAGGCCGAAGCGGATGGAAGGCAGGTGGGTGCATTATGATGAAATGAAAATTCCCCATATTTAGTTCAGCGTAGTCAAGTGAAATTTTCCAAAAGAAGAGACTTGGGCAAAGAAAAAGACTCACAGGATGATTGATATCAGTTTCACTAAGTACACGGGGTCTCAGAGGTCACAACATGCAGCATATAGAAGCACCAGAGACACATCAAAAACAACCAACAAAAGCTGAAGTTTTCTTGCAAGAATTGGGCCATAATGAATCGCGATCATCACAAAGCTAAGCAATTATGTGGTGCAAACCCGATTCTACAACAATGGCACCATAATCAGAATGGAAATGCTAAACGAGTATTATATTAAAAGAGAAAAATATTGATTAAATATACTATAACAAGAACTAAAGATCAGCGAGCAAAACCATTCTCCAAGCATATGCACATGTATCGATCATCTAATCCAGACCCAGAAAAAGAACAAGAATATCACAAAGAAGAACACAACCCAGGTTTTCCAACCAATATTTGCGTTCTTACTCATAACAATCATTTTGTTATACGTTAGCTTCACCTTCGTCCCTGCTTGCTCAAAGGTGCTGTTTAACGCCTCTGCAGTGGTGCTGGACGATCGTATTTCGTTTCCCATTCTTAGACCCAAATCTTTCAAAAGCTTGACCTTTGAATGTATCGAGTCCAACTCTTCGTTGTTTTGCGACTCTAACGATGCCATGAGTGATTGGTCATAGGCCTTCAGCTGTGGCTCTTTCTCGTATGGTGACGCAGCCCTCGTGCTCTGGAATGAGCTGGAACTGTTATTATGACTTGGGCTATTGAAAAGGTTTCTTCGTGTTGGATTGTCCCCAAAAAGTGAGGTTCTTGCTTCCCTTCCATGTTGTGAGGAGGCGTACATTGTATTTGCTTGAGTGTATTGTGGGGGTGATGTTCACTGACGTGAGTTCTTTCTCGACGGTAAATGCTCCAGACTCTTGGTTTACGTAACTCTGCCGTGCTTCGATGCTAAATTGCGACGTGGAACCTTTTGAGAACAAATTTCTCTTTTCGTTCTAACCTGCTTTAAGTCAGGGTTTTGGTGTATGCGGTGCTGCATAACCACACACGCACACAGGCCTTGTGCCTGCGAAAAAGAAAAAAAAAACAGCAGGAAAAGTCCAACAATCATAAAATGAAAACAAGTCACTATCAATTAATTTCATAAGATCTCGCCCGTTATTGATTAGATAAAGCTGTTCGATCATACAATCGATTCGCAAAAGCCGACAGTTGATATATTCCGTCGAGATTTATTCATATTGCTTGACGTTTGTATCCCTATTTTTTGTGGTCGAGTTTCGAGCTTATTATCATTGTCGATAATCGATTGTTTTGTCTAATCTATCGTCATGGCTCAAATAAATAAATTTCTCATCCTTTTAATAAAGCTTTTATTTGCCAACATAATATCAGCTAAAACTGTCTACACCAACAGGGGAAATATCGCTAGAGAGCCCGCTCAAGTGCCTCCTGAAGATGATTTAGAGAAGTATCAGTTGCCGTCGCCTCTTACCAAGGACAACTTTGATTCAATTTTGGCGTCGGGTTTGCATCTCGTGGAGTTCTACTCGCCTTATTGCTCACACTGCAAACAGTTGATGCCAATTTGGAAGAAGGTCCACAAAGAATTCAATGAAGAAGCCAAAAAAATTGGCATTGATATGCTTCAAGTCAACTGTGTTGAACAAGGAGATTTATGCGACCGTGAATCGGTCAAGTTCTACCCAAACCTTCGAATCTACGGTCCTAATGAACACCATAACGGAGGCACTCTACTCACAAGTTTCCCATCTCGTAAAACCAAGAACGAAGAGAACTTACTTGCTTTCTTGAAAGACTCTGCTTACCAATTCGGGGACGTTCACACATTAAACCTCCCTAGTAAGAGTGAGCTTCTCACTACCGGTGCTTTGACCACCATTATGGCTGGGAAGAATGAAGAGCCTGTAATTGTCTCCTTCTGGCCTTCCAATGACAAAAATTTTGCTGACATCAATAAGCAAGAAGATATCTTTGACTCTTGTCCAGAGTGCAGGGAGTTCCAGGCCATGTGGAATATCCTTTCGAATCAACTTATCGATACTATCAAAACCGGACACGTCAACTGTGAATCCAACTCAGTTATCTGCAAAGGTCTTGGGTTTGCCTCCTTGCTCGAAAACCCAAGCGAGGAAAGATCGCCACAAATTGCCGTCATATTGCCAAGATCCACTGGTAACATTGTCAAGTACACCGGTCCATCCGTCAGTCAAGATGTTGTGTCGTGGACCAAAAGATTGTTGAAAAACTACAAAGTTGAGCTGACTGACGCGTTTGAGCTTGCCTCGGAAATGAAACTTGTTAACAGATTGATTAATGAGCCTAGACACGAATTACCGGGGCCTTCTGATAACAAGGTCTCCTATGTGTACTACTATGATGAGTCAAAGGCCTCGCCCGAAGATTTTGAGATTTTCCCTCACTTGTTGATGCCTGTCATGAATTTGCCTGATGCCTACCTATACAAGAGTAGCTCTACTGGATTTGATAGATTGATCAAAAAACAGTCAAAGAATCTTTTGAGATATATTCACTACAATGTTTCTGAGCCGGAAAAGGAGTTCAATCCAGAAATGTTCTACTCCAATGTGGTCACCTCTTTGCCGACAATCATCGCGTTCAAGGATAACTGTCTAATTCCTTATGTGTATCAGAACTTCTCTCCAGATGATATTAGAAACCCAATCAAGGTCAGACAATTTATTACTGAGAACTCGTTGCCGTTCTTGAGTGAATTGACTCCAGAGACCTACAATAGAATCTTCGAATTAACCAACGATGACATTGACAAGGTGGTAATTGCTTTTTTCGATCTTGGAGATGTCAACAATTCGCTTGACCAGCTCAATAAATTACAGTTAGCTGCCCACGATTATCACTACTATTTGAACGAGCATCTTTTCCAGAAGTTGAAGAACAAAAGACTTCGCAAAGATGAAAAGATTCAACGTTTGAAAGATAGCGGTGCAAAGTCCGAGGAGATCACTGCTGCTATGGCAGAGGAGATTTCATACGACACCAAGGGTCAAGCAGTGTTCGTGTACTTAGATCTTGCTAAAAACAGACATCTCATCAACGAAAAAGGTTGGGATGTCTCAAACCGTCCAGGATTTGAAAACGGACAGGTAATTGTCGTGGAAAGAACCGGTAAGTTTTACTACGAGGACGATCTTTATGGAGCTCCTCTTCGAAACGAACCATGGCTCATCAGAAACACTTTAATGGCTATTCAAGACAGCTCATTGACCGACAAACCATTGAAGAAGTATTTAATTGACAGTCCTTTTGGTGCCTACTTGAGACCTATGGATCACATCCACAGATACGGCTTCAAAGGTTACTTCTTCGTGTTTTCCTTGTTGATCGGTGCGATAATGCTTTTGAAAAAGTATAGAAAGATTTTTTACAGGTATGCTAGGTTAAGTCCTGCAAACCGTGGTATTTTGGGAAACATTCCAACAACTACGGGTGGATCGGGCAAGACTGACTGAACAGTATCATAAATGTATCCGACGTTGCTAGAACCTACAACCACATCAACGGTAACTACTATAATCGGTGGCTAGTATATATAGATGTACGTGTATAATTTCCCTCTCATTTTTATTCTTTGCGATCGTTTTATCTTTCCTAGACTTGGCTCATTTGTGCCATTTTAAAATATAAACTTAATCAGCGAACAAACCCTCTTACAGATGTACTTGCATAGACGTCTGTATCTATTAATACTATGGCACTGAGATCATAATGATAGATTATTTATGTATATGTACAAGACCAACAGAAAGAAATACCATCTGAGGCACCGATAATTCATCTCAGCTCAACCTTGTCTTTGCTTATGTTTCTTGTTGGCTTTGCACAAGACGTACACTCTTCCTTTTCTTCTCACGATGTAGCATTCCGAGCAAAACTTTTTCACCGAAGATCTGACCTTGAAGCCTCTCGTTATTATGTTGGAGAATATCGACCCTCCGATTGTATTGGTATTGTAAGTATTCAACAAAGGAAAGCTAGGCTTTACTCTGGTGGCTTGCACCAAAGGCTTTTTGAATAACTGCATCAACATAGTGTAACTGTTTATCGTTTTGTAAGCGAGCTGATTAACTGCATTTCAAAAGCTCATCGTAGCTCTTCATCCTATCGATCCAGTAGTGAAAAAAATTTTGATTTTTGTCTTTTTTGGGCTAAAGCTCGATATTTTTTCAATATTTTCGAATTTTTTTGTATGTGCGTTTGAGTAGTAATGTGAGGACATACTTGAACTTACAATGTTCAAGCATCAATACAATTGAGTAGAAGAGGCGAGAACAACAGGCATTTGATATAAAGGTTGCAGTCCTATTTGTTACTGTTGAGTAGACGTGAGTCAATCCAACTGTAATCTTTATTTTCATTCATTTTACAGTGCTACGAAGCAGACCTTTCATACACAAGCCCACGGTATACGGGATCATACAAAGACATATATTGGACAGAGATAGAGAAAAATACAGCGTCACTCCTCGCCACTAGAGTCTTGAGCGGCTGATATCGTTCTTTTGTTAGATATCGGGTTGAGGGACGCAGATGTGATAATCGTCGGCTGGTGAGGGATAGTTCCAATATTGCTGGGGCTGTCGACATTGGAATCATAAGCTCCGTTTTCATTTATCTTATTAATTGGCGAAGATACGGCTGTACTAGCAATCTTGACTGCTTTCATAGCTGCTGCGTCTTGATTTTTGTTTCTAGAATCTGTGTTATTTCGACTGATATTATGGCCGCTCTTGTCGTAAGGGGTTCCACTACTGTTAGCATTAACAAGATTATTTTTGTGTTTTGAACCATTAATGTGGCTATTATGTGGTTCTCGTTTGGATGAGTTGGTGTGTTCGTAGGAGTTTCCTGCTCCAGTGCCACTGAAATTGATTTCGTTTTTTTGTTTAAAACGGCTGTTAAGACTTTTGTCCTCTTCGAGGATGAAAATGATATTTTCCTTGGTCCGGCCCAAGTCGCTAGTGGTGTTCAAAGGAATGATCTCCTTGCCGACTAGTTCCACCATATTTCTGTAGTAATTGTCGAGTACTTCATGAGCATATCCAATTCCTATCTTAGACTTTCGTAGCAACAGCTCCGTAAACAAAGCGGGGCTCCTCTCACTAGACAGCACTGATAAAGATGAAGAGGACGACGAAGAGGAGTACAGGGAAGAGTTTTTATGGCCCGTCGGCACCTGTATGCTCTGCACGACAGGAGAATCTATTGCACTGTTTAATTTGTTGATATTATTATTTTTTTGAGTGGTTCCGTCAAACTGAAAATTCCTATCAGTTGTTTCTTTATCTGTAGTTCCACTACTCTGTTTGGTGATGGTTTTTTTGGTAGAATGGCTGGATGACGAGCTGCTGTTGGATGCTTTGCCCACGAAGTCGCTGTTGAATTCGCTGGGAAGAATATCCTTCCTGAGCTTCTTTTTTTGGCGTGCACTCACTGCGAGCTGCAGGATTTTCTCATCTGCGTCTTCGTTTCGAACAATGATCCTCCAGTTGACCTTTTCTAGGAACTCCATCTCGAGAAAGTTTAACTCGTTAATGTTGATTCCTCCAACCTTGGCGTAATGTGCATTGGTGCAGAAATAATCACAGAGGCCCTTAGAAGCGACTGTTGTGGCCGTCAAAAGAAAACGGTGCACTGTCAAAGAGTTCAAGTTGAAGTGGCTGCAATTGTTTGAAAACAAGTCTATATAGTATATTGCCGTCAAAAGTACGGCGCTTTCTAATGAGTTGTAATGCGACAACCGTATCAAGTAGTCGTACACGGAAATTGATGGAGGGGCACGTGAATGGAAACGCGTCAAGCTTGACGTCGAGAGGTTCATGGGCAAGAGGTTATCGTTGATTCGTATCAATGAGGTTAACATTCGAGAGAGCAAAACCACCAACTCGTCTTTGGGACAGCCGTTGAAGTCTCTGGGGAGTCTTTTGATGGTTCTGTGTGCATGTGTGTTGCCTCGGGCGGACATGGTGATGTCTGGCAGACTTTTAAAAGATGTGTATTGTTGTTTGGTGAGTCTCCTGTTTCATCTGATGGTTATACTGCAAATCCTGGAACCGGGACCGAGCCTTCATTGATGGGAGGCATTAAGTGCTGCGGGCCAGAAATTGAAGTTCAGCAGTTCAGAGATCAAGCACACGCTGTAGACGTCGGTTCGGGGATCTCTGTTGTCTGAGTCCACTCGCTATCGAGCTTTAACCGTCGTGAATTAAGTGTGCTGCTCCGAAAAAATTTTCTTTCTCTCTCTAGACTCGTGGAAATATAAGCGAATCTATCAACAAACTATTCAGCAAGGCCTGAGTGGAGAAGTTTGCCGAAACAGCATATATAGGGATGGGGTGTATCGGGGCTAGGAGAGTATCGCAAAATGCTTCAATTTCATTTGCCCGCCTACCTTTTGTGGTTTGACACCCTACTCGCTGTTGCGATGCTGCGGGAAAAGGCGAACGGTTTCTGATTTTGGTGCCACACGTGCGTAATTGACCCTCCGCAGTGGTTCTTTCCGGCTACCCAAGGTAATCTTTCTGTGGCACTGGCGGGGCTACAGAGACGCAAGACAGCCGCAAATCTGGGCCGTTTACCATGCTATACTTTTTGTTTACTATGGTTTTACTGATTCTATACTGTACATTAATTACTCTATTAAAAAACCACTAATCGCTCGACGCACACCCGTAGCACCCGCAACTAACACACTTTTTGGCCGCTAGCTGCTGGTCAATAGCAGACTCTTCAGCCCCGTCCTCTTTGGTTTGGTGTGTTCGGGGCACTCTGCAGATACATTTTGCCTCTAGGCACTTCAAGCAGCAAAGCTTTTCGTAGCCTCGTTTCTTCCATTTGGCGATCAACAATCCATCGGCGTATCGTTCTTTCAAGAGCCACTGGTACAACTCGCTGCTGATGGCTTTTCGCTTGTAGTATAACTCGTAGATGTATCGTGACTTCTGGTGATTCAATCGGAGGACCTCCCAGGCGTTTGCGTTTTTCGATTGCGTTTTGGTCAACTTCTTATTCTGGATCTCCGAGGACTTCTCATCAAATTTGGCAAGCTGGTCTTTGATCTTGTCGAACCCGCTCGGGGGGTTCTTTGTTCTTGCAGTTTTTAACTTCGGCATCCTTGTATTTGATCTGACTTTTTACCGCAAGTTAATGCGTGAACCGTAGCACGATGAAAGTGTGCTATCGTGCATTCACCTCAATATTATATGGTAACCTCTAAGAAAATGAGCCTTCCATAGAACGCGGAAAAAAAGAACTGGGATAGTCACGTGCAGTATATGGCCGACGCGATGCGGAAAAAAAATTGAAATAACTACAGTCTGTCGCCAAACAGGTTGCTGTGGTTGTTCATCGAATCTTAACGTCATTAGAAAAATACCAGCAGCTGCAAACGCTACTCCGAGACTACAATGAAGGAAAAAAACGTGACGTGGAGCGACACGCTGTTCCCGCAGCTTGAACAGCTAGAAGATTCTCTCCGCTGCACAATCTGTAAAGACTTCATCACTGCTCCCATGATGAGCTCAACTTGTCACCATGTGTTCTGCTCATTTTGCATCCGCAGCTTCCTTTTGAAGAACAATCACTGCCCAATATGCAGCGGCGAGCTATTCGAGAGTCAGCTCATCAAAATACCCCTCATTGAGGACATTACCCTTTGGTACGTCAAACATCACGCGGCCTTGAATAAGGCCCTCAAAGTAAGCGAGCTGTCGCAGGCTCAAGAAGACATGCGGTCCCAGGAAGCGAAAGAAGTACTAGAAATACCCTCCGATCCCGAAACAGAAGTAAAGCTGTCACATGTGTATGTTAGCAGGAAGAGCGCATCTTCCTCAACATCTTCGTATTTTACTCATCTGCCTGGGAATACCAATAGCAAAAGACGCAAGAAGAACTCCAATGGGAAGCAAATGAAAATCACTGATTTGTCTTTAACTGGCAGCAATACCCCGGAGTTAGGCACATGCCCTATCTGTCAGAAGCAATTACCATTGACTCAGTTACAGGAGAAACATATAGATTTTTGTCTCAAAGATGGTGCATCAATCAAGCCTTCATTTGATGATGATGACGTTGTGCAAATCATAGAGTCTGCGCCATCCGAGAACGCTAACGGCTCTTTGCTGATAGATAAACCTGAAAAGAAAGAACTCAACAAGAATGCTTTGAAAGGGTTTCTCAAATTCGAGTCTCCTCAGAATGGCAGAAGCCGTGGTTCCCTGACATCGCCTCTGCCGCCGAATCCAAAGTTGAAGAGATTACCCAAGTTGGATTTTTCGTCGCTAACTATCAGCAAGCTCAAGCAAAAGCTAACCTCTTTCAACATACCTGCTAATGGCTCTAAGCACGAACTTGAAGAACGCTACAAATACTATCTCGTTCTATGGAACTCAAATCTTGATCTCAAGGAACCAAAGAGCGAAAAGCAGTTGCTTCTGAAATTGAAAGAATGGGAGCTCCAGCAGGTTCAGAGCAAGCACAATGACAAACTTTTCACTGATCTCAATCTGGGGATTGAAGATGAGAGAAGCTATTGGAGAAAGAAATACCATTCAGAATACCAGGAGTTGATCCAAAAGGCGCGAGAAAGCTTGCGTAAACCCTGCAAAACCCCCCAATTGGATCAGAACATCAACATTGTCAGCAGCACCCACTGATAGGTATTATTATAATGTGCAAATGTACTATTTCTCATAGATGTTGCAATATATACCATGTCACCCAATATACAATACTACGTCTCAAAAAACTATAAATATCAAGTCAAATATTTTTAATATTTTATGTGTATGTATATAAAAAAAATATGATGAGAATTAAGATGAGTAGGAGCAATAAAATGGCAATATAAAGAAATACAAAATCAGAAAGAGAAGCCTCTCAATCAGACTTATAATTCTTCGTCAGAGGAGACGTAAGCATCACCCAAAAGCTTCTTCTTCTTCATTCTTTCCTTCTTCTTCTTTCTCAATTCCGCAGAAGACAACTTAGATTTCTTCTTACCAGTGTCAATCTTGTTACCCATAGCATCGAATTTTGGACCTTCGTCTTCCTTCTTGGAAAGTCTTGGACCAGCACCTTGACCTTGGACCCAGTTGTGACCAGATGGAGTCATGTGACCATCCAAGACAGCCCAGACTTCATCAGTCAAATCTTTGGTGAACTCAGCCGAGTGAGTAATGATGACAATACCACCATCGAAGGATTTCAAAGCCTTGGACAAAGCACCCAAAGAGTCTCTGTCCAAATAGTTAGTAGGCTCATCCAAAACGATGATGTGAGGTCTTTGCCAGGTACAAGCAGCAAGAACCAACTTGACCTTTTGACCACCAGACAAACCTCTTATTCTGGAGTGGGAAACCAATTCAGCGTCCAAACCCAACATAGCACAGTGGGATTCAATTTCCTTTCTGGTTAAAGCTCTGAATTGACCAGAAGCCAAAGCTTCCTTCATGTCAACTTCAGCGACCAACTTGGAGTGGGTCTCGACCAACTCACCTCTTGGCAACCAGGTGTTGTCAACAGACATCATTGGAACGGCTCTCTCGTTTTTCATACCAGCGTTCTCGATCAAGTACCAACTACATTCGTATTCGTAAGAGTTCTTGAACTTTCTTCTGGACAAGATTTCCTTGATTCTTCTGGTAGTACCGTCAACCTTGAAAATCTTCTTCATACCTTCCTCATCGTTTTCGTTGATGACTCTGGAAGCTCTGTCCATGGTTTCTCTATCTTCACCAGTTTGGAATCTCCATTGGATATATTCAGATGGGGTCTTGTCCAAGTGGGAGTCGATGTGTGCGAAGGCATGCTGTTTGATGTAAGCAATACGACAGTTCTCGTGGACGTAAACTTCACCGGTAGTTGGCAATAATTCACCGGTCAAGACGTTAATCAAGGTAGATTTACCAGCACCGTTTGGACCAATGACAGCAATTCTGGAAGACAAGGAAACTTGGAAGTTAATGTCAACAACTTGTGGCTTGCTGGTACCTGGGTATTGGAAAGACATGTGGGAGACCTTGACAATAGCCTTTTGCTTGGTCTTGACACCCTCCAAGTAACCTGGTTCTGGGAACTTGAATTCAAGATCAGAAGCACCCAACTCGTAGTAAGACTTGGCAGTTGGAACTCTCTTGACGAATTCAGACAAGTTACCCTTGTACTTTCTCAATTTGTAACCTTCGTAATGGATAATGTATTGACAGACCTTGTCCAAGAATCCAGAGTCGTGGGAAACAATGATGGAGGTGATTCCACAGGTGTTCAAGTAGTTCTCCAACCAAGCAACGTTGACGGTATCCAAATGGTTAGTTGGTTCATCCAACAACAAGATATCGGCGTTTCTCAACACAGCTCTGGCCAAAGCCAACTTCATTTTCCAACCACCAGAAAGGGAGTGGATAGACATAGCAATGTGCTCGTCAGTGAAACCGAATTCCTTCAATTTAGCAGTGACGTGGTCTTTGGTACCGACTTCACCGGTACCGAAAACGAAGTCAACGATGGAGGTGTCGGCTTCAGATCCATCGATATCGTGCTCGACGTAGACAGTCTTCAATTCATCTTGGGATGGGAAACCCTCAACTTGACCGTTAGCAATAGCTCTCATCAAGGTGGATTTACCGGCACCGTTAGGACCACAAAGACCGTATCTTCTACCTCTTTTCAATCTCAATTGAGTTCTGTTCAACAAGATCTTGGCACCGTAAGCCAAGGAGAACTCACAGTTACACAAGTCTTCACCATCATCTTCTTCATCGTCGAATTTTGGTGGTTCTGGGATATTGTCAACAGCCTTCTTTCTCCATTCCTCAATGATCTCCTTAGCTTCAGCTTCGTGCAAGAAGATGGTCATGAATGGCAACAAGTTGGATAACCAAGACCCTGGGTGGATATCTCTTTCATCAATCAAGTCACCAGCAATGGCGGAAGCGTAGTTGATGGCAATGTCGAATCTGCTAGAGAGTTTCTTGCCACCAATCAACTTGTTCAATTCAGCCTTAGTGACGGAAATGTCACCAGCAGTGGAGACTTCTGGGACAACGTCATCAGCACCGATGGCAGCGACTCTTCTCAAAGTGTTCAAACCTCTTTGAGTAACATCTCTGGCTTCTGGGTCAGCAATGGTGGCGAAGTTGTTTTTCAAAGCTGGCAACAACTTGGAAACAAAAGGAGCAACAATTTGTGGATCGTCGACCAATTTACACATGTTGTCAACAATAACAGCAGCCTTTCTTTTGATGGCAGTGTCTCTCTCAGCCAAACCTCTGGACAACAATGGAACCATGATGGACAAGGTAGCTCTGGTGACTTCAGAGACGAAAGTAGTGGCACCCAACAAGTGGACGGTTTCTGGAACCTCGGTTGGCTTAGCGATACATTCAATCAACTTTGGAATGAATTTCTCGATATCCTTGTTGTCAACGGTTTCAGTAGCCTTGGTCATGGTGGCGGTGGCAGCCTTCTTGACCTCGATCTTGGTATCCCACATGGTTTCAGACAAAACTGGGACCAATTCAGTCATTCTCAAAGCAACTTGATCTTTGGCAACGTCAACCAAGGCAGAGATGGCAGCCAAAACAGCGACCTTCTCAGTCCATTTGTTGGTTTGAGCCAATCTGCTGGTCAATTTTGGCAAAATGACCTTGACGGCAGTTGGGGTGATGGCGTTGGCAATGGCCAACAAAGCCTTGGAGGCAACCTTGTGGATTTCTGGCTTCTTCTCACCGGCCTTGATGGAAACATCTTCAACAAGATCAACCAAGTATGGCTCAACAGATGGAGACAAACCTGGAGTGGCAATGTGAGCAACAGCTTCCAAAGTGTTGGCGACACCGTTGATGTCCTTCTTGTCGTTGAGAGTGGCTCTCAACTTCTTGAAGAACTCAAATGGAATGTCATGCTCGATGATGGAACCATTCAAGAAGGTAGAAACATTCGAGGCAGCAGCATCTCTGTCCTCAGGAGAAGCAATAGTTAACTTATTGAACAATTCAGTAAGAACTTGCTCTGATTGTTTAGATTCAGCAGCCATTTTCAAGTAGTTCTTTATGTTTGTTTGATTCCTTGACCTACACTAGGGACTTACTGAAGAGGTTTAAATGCAGAAGAGAGAGATAAAACGAAATACAAGATTATAAAATCAAATTCAAGTGAAATAAAAAAAGGCGACAAAAAAAATTTTTATTTATTCCTGCCATAAAAAAATTTTTCTCAAACACCCAGAGACAGAAAAAAAATTTTTCTGCTCTTCTCTCATGGATAAGTACGGTCTTTAAAAATTTTTCAGCGAGTTTTCACTTGTGGTTACCCTGCTTGGGAGATAACAACTCAACGGTAACTCACGTGGGCTTAATATAGTACATGATTGGCTCATCTTGCGTTTCCCCGCGAGTGACAATAGATACTTAGGTGCTTTAGCTGCGATGACATTAGGTGTCGGACGTGATTGAAGCGAAGTTGCTAAGAAAAAGAGTCGGAGAAACTCATTGCTAGTGTGATCTTTAGAGCTCCGGGGATTCTGTCCAAGAGTTTGACAACTTTTTGTAGTTGCTTATGGTTTCTGTAAATCTTTTGGAAAACATCTTTACTAGCAAAATAAGCGTCTTTCTTCTTCGCGCCACTTGTCGCAGGCAAGCACATGGTCGGGGAGGGGCTCGCTGTTATTGAATTTTGGCATTCAATGTCAGTGGCCCTAACCCTCCGTTTCAGTGCTGCCAAGCTTTGGCCGCTGACCGCTTGGATCAACAAGCTGAGAACGTGTTTCAGGGCTTGTAGGACCTTTTTGAGTGGAAGTCTACGCTCAGTGAATGATATTTCGATGGTACCTCGCCGTAATTTAGTGTATCGCTTTGGTTATAAGTGTGTGTTGTTGTGGCTCACAACTTGTGGGTTTCTTTTGCCCTTTATCCGTGTTGTGGGTTCTGGCAGGTACACTCAAAAAAATACATTTCACTCCAATTCACGGACACGATTTTTATCAATTACTAAAATAGTCACACTGAGTAGTCCTCAAACTCTCTATATCGAGTGACAATCGCTCCAATGCTGACCACGTTATCAACGTCAGAGCGACGGTCAATCCATCTCACATTTTTTCTACACACTTGGCTGGCAAAATTAGAGTTATCCTTAATTTTGACACCCTTAAATTCATTAAGCATTGCCATTTCTAACTACATACAACTACAAAACATTTTGAGCTGCTCAGTCGCTACCTACTCTTTCGCTAATGCGAGTCGTCTAGGGTCCGAATCCTGGACGATTGAATGAAGCATTTCACAAAGTATTTTACAAAGTGTACCAATCAGATCTACAACACATCGACGCGACGTGAAAAAAAGCATCCCACGTGCGGATTGCGGTGCGTTTGCCCGTTTGTTTCTTTTTTTTTTGTCTGATTGATTCAATTGACAGGATTCCCTCGCGAGCGACTGATTGGTGGATCAATACAGCCTATGCAAAATTTTCAACCTCGTAAAAAAATTCAGGTGATGGTATCTTTATGGCGGCGCGATTTGCGGATATAATCATGTTTGATATTTGGGACTAGTTTACAGGTCTACTGCCGGATTAACTACAGCGCAACGATTTGCGTTGCTATTGTGTGGACTACATGTTGTTGTTATTGTTCGTATTGTTTGACCGAGTGTGAGTTTTTTTATTTTTTCGTGTGCATTTTCTACTTTCCAGCGACGAAATGCATCCCCACGAAAATCAGTCGCGATCATAATCTCAGTCATCTCAGCATTGGTAACTGAAGATGATTGCCCAAACAATATGGATCGATAAAAAACTTCCGTTAATCACTTCCGCTTTGCAAGATGATATTTGTGCTCTTAGTGCTTCTTGCTACGATCTTATTCATCCTTCCAATAATACTAAATGACATCTTACAGATAAACTATGGTAAAAATAATGTTTTCACAAAATTTTCGATGGGTCTCACCAACTTGAACTATAAAATCATTTCTCTTTTACTCAAAAGCCTAAAATATAAGAGAGCCATTGGGAGGATTGATCAGATCTACGTATATCCTATCAAATCTGTTGGGTTTCTCTCGGTTGATGAATGGGAAATAGATGCTCATGGCTTCAAATATGATCGACAATACGCTCTAGCTTCTCGGGATCCCCAAACGAAAAAGTTGACCATAATCACTCAGAGACAGGTGCCAAAGCTTTCAAAGGTGAGATACCAATTTATCTCTGGAAACCAATTCAGAGTTCTATATCTGGATAATTACGGAAAGTCGTTCGTTCTTCCTGGCGATGTGTCAAAGGAATTCATACAAGATAGCGGCGACAAAAATGAATATCCGATTGAACTTTGGGCCAACCGATTTAAGACGCATGTCCTAAAAAGAGAGCTTCTCCCTGTAGATTTTCTTGATTGGGCGGGTCTTTCATCTAAATACCAGGAGGTTTGTCTTTTATTCAGTGACCTAGGAAAACCGGTAAGGGTTGGCTCGCCGTTCGGGGAAAATAATCACAGAACGTCTCTTTTTCACGATTACTATCCCATGCTCTTACTCAGCAAGCCTGATGTTGAAGATATTAACGAAAAGATCAGAAGCGAGTTCAACAAACCAAACTACTCCATAAAACCTCTCAATTTCCGTCCTAATATTGTCTTTCAGCCGACTGGACATTACAAGCCATTCAGTATTGATACATGGCACCATTTCTCAATAGTTGACAAAAGAAGTGATCGTAACAAGTCCCATAACTGGAAGGTGTCCACAAAATGTCCCCGTTGTCTGATTCCTAATATCGATATATCTTCTGGAACTATAGATCCCAAATTACATGTTCTGAAGACCCTCAACAAATTTCGAAAGATAGATGCAGGCAGCAGCTACTCTATGCTTGGAATATATGCTATCCACTATGAAGCCGGATATAAGGTTCATGTGGGTGACGAATTTATTGTCAATGAACGGAAAGTCAACACTTTCAAGCCGATCGAGCCATGAAACTACATAACATCAAGATTTTCTTCAACAGAGAGCGGCACGCGCAACTATCTAGCTCCCTTTCATTTTCAGCAATTATCTTGTAGCTTGAAGTCTTTCTTGGAAATTCCATATTCAAATGTTAAGCAAACTGTTGACTTTCCTGACAAATCTCTATACTGTGTTCAAAACACTCACTCTTTTATAGCATAGATTCTTCCTAAAAAGGAAGCCGAACATTCTTAAAACTCTCGTATTGCTTGTTATTCGCTAGTCTCTATGGCTGAGAACGTTGGCCGCGCATAAGATATGTATGGAATTGCGAGAATTGTCAAGATGAATCTCACTCTTGATAATTAACCGGCTATAAATTTCCATACATCAGTCGCATCGTAGTGGCTCTTTCAAAGTAGCCTAAATAAGCTCACTATTAAATGCAGAACATCATTGGGGCCTATGGAAGTCACAAGTTGACCTATCCTTGCATGTGGACAAACAGGACATCCATTTTTTCTGACGCTATTTGCCATCCACCTTGAGAAGGTAATAGCAAAGCATCACTTTAACTATATCTCTAGTTGTCAGATTGATTGAATAAAGCGATCAAGTAACTCGACGTACACTCTCTTGTATAAGTATCTGGGAAGCCGTATAATTTGGCAAATTTCAAAGATACAAGCGCACTGTATAGCAGGATTTTTTTATTGAAATATTATCTTATCTCTCTTAGAGAATACTTATATGCATCGGATGTCTCACGAACCTCGCTGCAAATCCCACACCCCTGGAATTCAAGCAGATCACCATATTATGCAGTGGCTAGAATGAAATCTCTTCATGTTAATAACAATGTTATCATATAACTTATATAGCGTTGTACAACAGTTTAGAATGCTAGATTGAAACACATGTTACCTATCTATCTGTATAGCGTTGTCTCTTGAAAAGATTTTGCGCCAATATACCTCTTTTCAGGTAAGATTCGGTGCTTTCTATTGCTTGCGTATCAGATGAATATATTTGTACAGCAAGGGTTGCCTCGAGATTGAGCATCAATCTCTCAAAGGTCAATGTTAATATAAGCCATGGCGCACTCGATATATTACAATTCTAGGCAAAGAAGCTAAACATTCAACTTATAGCGATAAACCGACAACTGAAAAAGAAATAAACAACTATAAACATAACTATATGATAAACCTAACAAAATAAAAGTAACAATACAAAACTCTGTATTTCAAGATAGTAACTAATACCAGGTAGTGAACGGATCAGCACTACTTATACCCTGCTTGTTTTCATCAAAAAGCACGTTTGCTTTGTTAGAGTCTCCTCCAACCATCTTAGATCCTGCATGCTTGAATGTGAATCCAATAAAGTATCTGTTGTCAATCTTCTTGTCTGACATTCTTTCGATATGTGCTTTCTTGTCCATGACTTCTTTATACTTAGCCATATCTTCCTCGTTATTGAAATCATCAAAGTACCCGGCATCTTCGTCATCGTCCAATTGTGGAGTAAATGGTGGAACTCTAGATCTCAAATTGTCCCAGTCTACCTCCGCAAAATAAGGCATGGCCATGACCTGCTTAAACGATCTAAGACGGTCCCCTGGTGCAGCAATCAATTTCGTGATTAGTTGCCAAGTTCTGTCAGAGAAAACATATCTACCATCTTCGTATCTTGGTCTTCTCAAAGCTTGATTCCATCTTCTCAAATTAGTATAGGTATCATCAGGACTAGATCCAGCAAATGGGGGATACCCAACTAATGTCTCGAACAACATGCACCCCAATGACCAATAATCAATTGTGTAATCGTAGGATCTACCTTCCAATACCTCGAGCGCCATATAGTCAGGAGAGCCAACGATAGAATTGGCAAGATGAATATCTTTGGCTCTAAGGGAACGGTACATCTTTTGTCTTTCTTTCACAGACCCGGTTGGGGCACTATAATCTAAATCCTTGACAGCAGCCAAACGAGACTTCATGCTTTCAATTCTATCTGTGGATACAGACCCTGCAGCTAATCCAAAATCGGTAAGCTTGATATGACCCTTATTATCAATCAAAAAGTTTTCTGGCTTCAAATCTCTATGGGAATACCCTAATTGATGTAAAGCATTAACAGCAGCAAACATTTCGCTAATGTAAAATCTGGCGTGTGGAGGAATGAGAACACCGGTGTTGTTTAATAGCGTACGATAATCTCCCCCGGGAACGAACTCCATTGCTAAAAAGACGCTTTCTGTGTCTTGAAAAGCATAGAATAGTTTGACCAACCATTCAGATCTTGTGTTCGTTAAGATATCTCTTTCTGTCAAAACGTGTCTGGTTTCATTCAACTTCATCAAAAGACGCTTGCTCAATATTTTGAGAGCAACAATTTCTCTGGTATCCCTCTTTCTTGCCAAGTACACCTGACCATAGCCACCCTGGCCAACTTGTGTTATCATCTCAAAGTCTTTGTGCTTTGGTCTAAGTCTCCGTTGTCTGAGCATCTGTTTCTCTTTTGATAGGTAGCTATTATACTGATTTCGTAGTTCCTCTTGGCTACTGATCTTATCACTTTCAAGATTCCTTTGCATTTGATTCGCTCTTTGTCTTCTCGAAATCACGTAGTCAAACATATCACAATAGTAGTCTAAAAAATACATCTGGCAAACATTTACTAGACGCTTGGTTTTCTGAGAATTCGCCTTCTGGTAAAACTCTTTTCCCAAATGTCTATTAACCAGATAAGCTGTAGTCTTGGTTGGACTATTAGTAGCTGCGTGATGGCCATATTGAACAGATTTTGTCGGAGAGGTATTGCTAGCCGTATTCCCGTAAGGTGAGTTTTCTTTGTCGTACTCTGTAGGGTGGAAGTTATTGTTGTAATTCATATTAGGAACGAATTGGTTGAGCTTAGCAAAGTTTTGCTGTGATTGTGATTTGTCGACCTGCATGCCCTGAACTCCATTTGCGATGGCATCAACTTCAGATAACTTTGATTTCAGATTGAAGAAGTTCATTTTTGTGTGTTTTTTTGGTATGATCCGCTTTAGCTTTATATATTGAAAGGATAAGCCCTGCAAATATACGATGATGACACACACCTGTTCGAAGTTATTCGTGAGTTACAGAAGAATTTGCGAGAGCACGCCACAAAAAGGTGAAATATAACCTATTTCTTTTCTCAAAAAGCTTTCGATCAGTTAGTATATATAAGAAAATGGCTATTTGGAGTCGAAGCTTAACTGACTTGGTGACTATCGACTCAAAACTTGAAAACAAAAATTAAATCAAAACAAACTGACAATATTGTGTTATACAAACTGCCTAAAACGGAGAAACGTAAATAAATCAACGCAACGTCGCATACTATATTAGTCACGTGTACTGTAACATAATGTTTATGTTTTTCTATTTTTGTATTCTTGTATGAAAAACCAGTCAACGCCAATAATATCGAAGTCAAATCATTGTAATCAACAAATCAAAACATAGCATCATGTATTTTGGGACGCCAAACGCGACATGCCCTGCGAAGGTTGTCCATTTCAAAGCACAAAAGGTTTCTCCTGATGGTTATGCGATCCGTCTCAATTTTCTGGCTAATCCGCTGTCAGAAAAATTCTGTCTGAGGATTGCTTGGTAACGCCGCGCAGTCTGCTGTTGATCTTTTCCAAGTATCGCTAAAACATTCGCAGCTTGAGCACCCTCGAAGAATAGTACGCTTTTGCAAACAAGAAAAACAAAACTACTAGAATATGAAGTACTAGCAACTCGGTCGAGCGACGGACCCTCTGTCAAGAACTTATTCATACGTAAAAGCGAAAGTGTGTGCATTCAAGTCATATATTTTCATTTGGCTGTATTTGATGGTCGTTATACTTATCAGCTCAACCAAGAAAGCACCATGCAAATGTAAGTGTTGCATTCAGCTGTTGGGCGATTTTGTCACAATCTTGATAACGGCAACAATCTCCAGCAAAAGCATTAAAGAACGGCCAAAACCCCAGCTTTCAACAAGTTGAGCTTTGGAGATTTACTCTTATGTAAATAGGTCTTCAATAACAGTGGTTGCATGAAAACCAAGGCCAGTAGACAACAAGACAAAACTTGGCATCGCGAACAAAAATCTTGAACTCATGAAGCACGATACCAGCTATAATACAAACCCAACATAGCAAGCAAAGATCAGTTTACGAAACATGACGTATCTATGAACCATTCATCTGAATTTGTAAAACCGTTTGATATCTTACATTCTTCTTGGCATTAAAGGTATTCTCTTCGAAGGATCTCATGCTACTATTTAGCAAACGAACGCAGGAAAAAGAGCAAGCAAGGGGAGTTTTTGCTGGATGATGTATATTCGAAGACGGTTACAATACACTAGTGTAAAACCTCAAAAATAAAATTAGTTGAGACTTAAGTTTTTCGCGATCGATATTTAAGCCAGACAGCATTTTTACGCTACTAGTACCTTTCGTCCGACCTTTCGGTAAAATATTATTAGGCAACGTGTCCGAGCGGTTAAGGAGAAAGACTTGAATACTTAAACAGTTATCTTTTGGGCTTTGCCCGCGCAGGTTCGAGTCCTGCCGTTGTCGAGTATTTCCATTTTTTTTTGTTTAATTTTTTCCTGCATGATTTTCAACATCCAGAGTAAACATGCAAAGAAGTGCACTTCTTTGCAAATAGAAACATCTTCACTTATATTCTACTTATACTTGTCCTTTTCTCTCTTGAGAATTAGTTTTGCATGTGAAAGCTAATTAGTATACACCGGAACTGCAATGACGTATTACTCGATTGTTTTCTCTAACGTTCTCAGAGACCATAATCTTCCGCATCAAGCCACAATCGAACATCGGGGAATTTTGGAAAAACATTAAACTTTTATTCAAACGGCAACATATGCATGCACGCAAATCTTGTTTTATTTTATTGGGCAAAGTTTCAACTGCATGATTTTTGGGTATCCCCATAACTTTATTGAAAACCTAACGTACTGTACCATCAGAACTGAATGAGTTCTCGACTCGAATTTGAAGAAAAACAAACTAGAATATATTATACATGAATAACCGGACTATCATATCAAGAAATCCTTTGGCTCCTTCACCGCCAAAATTCTCGTGAAGTGAGTCAACCCAAGCACCTGAGACTGTTCTCCATGCGTGCTATAAATCGAAGATTTATAGTCGTAAAATTTTCTAAATTCTGAGATATCGCAGTTTCCACAATTCTGAAGGAATTTGAATTCCCAATAAGAGAAATAGAGTTCGAGTAACTGATGATATTTGTGAGCCGGATCCGCCATACTTAGTGATGAATAACGCTCACACACTATTGTAGACTTAACTATTTTGTTGAACCCGCAATTAGCAAGTTTAGTATGTATATCTGTCAAGTCGCTGAACGGCTTATCCGGCTGATTGACATAATTACCGTAGAATTCCAGTAAATATTGACCGCTAAAACTAACTGGTTTGAAGTCTAAAAAAAATATCTCTAGCACGCTGGATTTATCCAGCCTCATACATCTGTAACACTCTTTGATAGCATTGGTCATAGACTGTTCTGTGAAGTTGTTCTTGTTCATAACCAAATCGAAGGACTGAATGTAGTCATATGCTTCAGGAAGATTGAACAAGAATTTGACGCTGCTTTGAAAATTGTTCACCTGAAACTGACTGTCAATGACTATGTTAGCACATTGATCATAATTGAGCTTCCAAGATATAGCTCTTGAGAACTCATCGTTGAGAAGCAATGCCTTTGAAAAGCTTTGGCGGGTGTTTGAGCCATTGTTTCCGAAAAATGGCTCTAGATAGTCTTGATATGCCTGGAACGTCCACAACTCTATCATAGTTTTAATCTTTGAGAACTGATTCACAGAAAAAAAGTTCTCCGTATTGAAAAGGTTATTTAATGTGAATTGTAACTTCTTATCTATAGCAAGGGTAGCGTCTTTTCTTTGTGGCTGTAACTGCTGACGATGCATCCAATGAGTGAACAACTGTCTCGAGTTGTTGCTTTGCTTGATGAATTCGTTTATAGAACTGATTGTCTCTTGGGGGGAGTGAATTCCAGAAATAGCATTGTTCTCGTGGCTATATTGATCCCTGGATATGAGTCTCTTGATTACCTGTTCATATTTGATAAGCGTCACCTCCTCCAAAACCTCTATACTTTCAAATACCTCTTCCTCTTTGATGATATCAATCAGCTTGTCACTGTAGTATTTTTTGCGATCTTGATCGTGTCCGTCGATCATGTCATCAATGTTTGATTTTTCAAAATCAGAGTTTGGAGTTTCGTGGTCATTGTTGTGAGAGCCTGTGAAGTCGAAGGAGTCTATAGAGGCTGAAGAGACGTCCTTTGAATCACGTTCTGACTCTGTGGAGTTTCCACTTTCACTGAATCTCTTCGGTCTTCTGAAGTCAAAAAGAGAAAATGCAGCGGACAATGGAGTTGGTGGTCTCGAGTACTCAATCTTCTTATTCTCGGAACTGTTTTCCTCAAGATTTAAGATACCCAACAGAAGCTTTTTTCTTATACTCTTTGTGTCGCTATTTGTTATCGTGGACGTGAGCGTTTTTTGATCGCTACTTTCACCCTTGCTTTTCTTTTTAGAGGGTGCTTTGGGCTTTTTTGGTCGATTGAGATTCCTAGCCTTTGGTCTGTTCGCGTAGTACGTGGAATCCATGTGTCCTAACATAGCATAGTTCATTTTGAGTGTCGTAATTATAAGATGTAATGAAGTTGATGCGATGTTTTGGTAAATAGGTCAATATTGAGGGGTATTGTATATGTGCAAGTCAAAGAGTTCAACTGTATTATTTCAATCACTGTCAAGTTCCGACACGAAGAGGATAACCTAAGACTTTTATAGATTCGTGTGTCTTCTCATTTATTTATCAATGTGCAAGCTAGGTGCCGTCGAGTGCCAATCACCCTCTACGCTACATACCAATGGAATTCTTTTGTTAGACAACATATCTGTTATCTCTGTCTAATGGTTGTCAACTATAAAAGAAGGCGACGCAGCAAAAAATTCTCCCTTCGTAAAGTTGAGTTATTGAGTTTCTGTGCTACGCTTTGATATCAGATTATTTGCATAATCAGAGAATTTTTACCCGGTACTATGCTTTCAAGTTAGCTTTGAGACAACGTAAATCGTCGCTATTTCAAGACATTGTGTAATCACCCTTTCATATTATGATATCTATTATGCTGGAGATGAATCATAAAAAAAAATACCGCCTATGCATATCAAAGAGATCCTAATGCGCATCTAAGCTAATTAATGCTGCAGTTCGTTTCAAACAAAAAATGAATTTGTCTGTCGCTATTCAGTAATCTTTAGTGTAGTAGTTTGATTGATTTCACTTTACCAGTGACTGTCTACATGTATGTCTTCTGCCTACTTTGCCGTGTGGGAATTAGTTCAGCTCTATTCATTAACCATGATAAGTCTTTGACAGATGGTTGGCTGAACTAGTGAAAAGCGTGATTCGCCTATCTCGGCAATATGGCAACAGTATTGCTTCTCTAAAGCAAGACTAATTAATTTTTGCTAAATAGTCTAACAGTCTACCACATACTATTGAATATCACACACTATTTTTGGGTCTTTTACACCTCTTTATGGAAGTAGCATATACAAAATAGTGCATTTAACGCTGTAATTAGATATCTGTTCTTGTGGTTGACAAAAAACGTCCAATAAGAGAGAAAGTTATAGGTAAGGCTTCCGCTATTAATCAACTGCCTCTCCGACAAAATTCCTTGGTCGAGTCTGCTCAGCATCAAGGAGCATATGCGAATATTTAGTCGGGAAAACAAAGGGAAAATCGATTTATGGTCTCATCATTAATGTATTGCTATTGTCTGGTTTTTAATTGCACATATTGATAATTTTTGTTATCATCAATTCGGGAAGAAAAGAAAAAAAGATTCACTAAACCAAGAAAAAATTCTGCGTGGTAACAATAACAAACAACCGTTTATTGACTAAAAATAAGACACAACAGGTTAGTGAATGTGCATCGTACAGATATTTACATCAGAAGGACAAACTGACAACACTGCAAATCAAAAAGTCAATGATTCTCGACATTGAGGCAACTCTAGCCCCCTCTTCTGCTTGATCCAGTCAGGTATATGAATAGACGAAATCCGACCGGGTTGACTATTTGGGCGATTACTTGCTTATACCATTTAATTTTAGAGAAGGTTGATTATATAATAATTAACACACGGCAATTTGCTATCTTTCCACTGAGAGAAACTTTATTCATTTAGATGCCTTCATCAGTCAAACTGGTGTAGGGTGAAAATATTAACGATTTACTCCTTGAGAGAAATCGAATTTATAAACAATACAAAACACATACCTTTTGTCTTGTATACATAATAGGAAGTGAAAAATTTGAGAAATTGTCTTGTGGAGTCTAGATTTTCCACACACACACATGCAAGCAAAACTTGTCTTGAATAATGATTAGATATGAAATTATTCAAAGAGCATAAAAATGGCGTCAGATAGTGGGGAACTTAGGAAACTCAAACAGAAAGAAACTAGAGTCGAACGAGTAGCATAAGATGAGTGCAATAAATGGAGTAAGTAACTGTTACAAACATGTACCGTAAACAGATACCGCCACTTCCCTGTTCTCCTCCCCCCTCTTTCTTCTCTTTCCCCTTTCTTCTCTATTCTTTCCACAATGTCACAGTGCAGTAGTAATTCCTTTTGCTACTCTCTCTGCAATACAGTTCAAAACAACACAGTAAGTTTGTTTTGGAGAAAAGCTGCATTCAGCGTGGGTGTCCCTATCAAGCAAAGGTAACACTTTTAACTTTCGCAATACGCGATGGGAAACGACGGTAGCACGTTTGAAGTAGAGAGCTCTTTGATTTTCGAAATTTCTCATGAAGTATTAGACACTTTTTGCAAACTCTAAACGTCGTTGCTGGCAAGGACCTCTTACTTCAATCAATAGAGACGTTCGAGCCACTGACCTTTTTGAGAGAAGGAACGGTATCGCCAGCATTATTCTCCATTGGGGTGGGCGAATACCTTAGACGAGATTCGGCCAAGATCCGCGTTTGTATGAAAATAAGATCGCGATGGAGATTATGTATCACATTGTCGCTCGTTGATTTTGAGTGTCGACTGAAGTTTCCGTCTTTTGAACGTAATATGGTTCGATAGTCAAAGCCGGTTGGTTATCAATGGCATCAGTAAGATCAGGAATACCAATGGTCCGGTGAACACTTCTTTTTCGCTATGAATTGATAACGTTATCATTAGTCTTAGTTTGATAAGCTAAGAAAGATGACCTTCCTCTCAACTATAATGAGCTGCATCTAATCGTACTGAGTTGTGTAAGCTCTGTGATTTTTGCTGAGAGTATCAGATCTTAATGGAGATGTCTGCTATATGTCGATTTACATCAGAAAGTGAGACGGCCTGATGTCATTGCACGTCACCAAAATAATAAGAAATTATCAACTTTGCAAAACGCACAAAGTTTCACCCGAGAGAAATACTAGATGTGTTTCACTATTCTCTCTATGACAATCTACATACCGAGGCATAAGTACGAACCTGTTCTGCGATTGATAGAAAAATGGTTGACATCTACGCTCATGTGTCGTCCAAGAATTTGTGCGCTCATGGCTGGCCGAAATAAAGTTATCACTGATTTTGACACCCTTATGATTATATATAATTATTGGGCGAACCATCTCTAGACAAATCTATCAAAGTAAACTACTGCAGTATTTAGGAACCTTTGTGCTAATGTTAAAAGTGGTGGGTACGAGTCCCTGGCCGACCTAAAAATTCATTCCCATTGTGATCATCTTATCTTAATCTTCAGAAAGAATGAATATCTTCTCATCGAAAAAAAACCTTTGATATTACTTGTCAGTTGTGGTGTACAAAAAACGTTCATTAGAAGAAACTTACTCAGATGTAAGTACTTTCCTCATTTAGAATTCCTAACTCATTTAAGATGAAATTAGCCTCTCTTTTTCCACTCAACCAAGCACCGTGAGCACAGCCGGCTCCGTCTACTATGGTGTGCTCTCCAGCAAACCGAACACTGGTGCCAAACCCTTTTGTGAAGCCAATAATAACGTCGGTTGGGTCGTCTCCCGGAGCACACCCTGCATACGACCCTCTTGAAAAAGGATCTCTTGTCCAGTTCGATTTGAAAAGATTCTTAGGAATAGGAATCTCATCAGAATTTTTGAATTTGCCATTCGCCACTGTCATGAGCGCAGGCTTAATATATTCCCAAGCATCCTCCAAAGACGCACTCTCGATGTAGTTGGTCACCGGAGATTGAATCACCGCCACTAGTGCCGGGTTTTTATTGGCCTTATAATAATTCAACAACAACACTGGATGCTCGTTATATTTCGGGATATTCTGAGGATTAGCCTCGAAGTCAAAGTACTCGTCATGAACATTGATGGGTCTGAAAGGAAGATCATAATCAGGTTTGTCTGCACTATGGTCGCTACCGCTTCCAGCAGCAATTTTCGAGTATCTCTTGAACTGCTCGTCTGGCTTGGCCAAAATTATGAACTTGTCTGTATTGATGTCCCAAAAGATATCATCCTCATCAAACTCGAGTACAATTTTACCCAATGCCCCAAAGTGCATTTTCTTTAGAGGCTCGGTGATATGCTTGGGAAGTTTTGGCTCGAATAGTATACTGCCGAAGTCAGTTTCTGGCAAAGAATAAATAGACTGTGGTACGGTTACTATGACATAGTCGGCAACAATCTTTTCGTTCTTAATGGTAGTTATTTGCACCTGGTTTGATGTCTTTGTTATTTTCTTGACTTGAATTCCCGTTTTGATGAGATCCAAAGGTATAGTGTCTCTGATATCGTTCAATATCTTGGAGTACCCGTCCAAATTCAAGGCATTTCTACCTTCACTACCGATGATAGCGTATTTTCCACTCATCATTTTCCAATCAATTCCGTGCCAAAGTTCTAAATGACGAAGTAGCTCAGGAGCATATTGAATCTGTCTTGGGGTGAGAAGCTTGTGTTGTTTAGCAAGATAGTCGATGATCATGTTGTAGAGAGAGGTATCTTCGGAGTTTAAGTCATTGAAATTTTCCATCTCGATAAACTTCTCAATCTCACCCTTCACTTGATCAAGTCCCCAGGAAGCAGGAATTTCACCAACATGATCGTAGGTCAAGTATTTGACATGTAGATCATCATAATGGATTTTTGTGTGGTCCTGCTCCAATACATATTTCTCGAATAATGGGTTAGACAAGGTATCGTGGAACCAACTAGCACCCAAATCGTAGGAGTATCCTTCGTGGGTTCTGATAGTTAATAACCGACCACCAATTCTGTTTCGTGCCTCTAAAATTAGAATGTCCTTGACCCCGTTACTATAAAGGTCACTTGCTGCCTTCAAGCCAGCAATCCCAGCTCCAACTATAATCACCTTTTTCTTATCCATTTTGACGTGATATTCGGCTGACTATGTTTCTCCAAGCTTACTACCTTCGAGGCTGTTTGTATTGAATGACAGTTATGTGGTGCGTTGTTTGCACAGACTTATTGCTTATATAATTAGGAATATGAACTATGAAAGACCTCGATTTTTCCGAAGGTCACTTCCTTTTTTGGTGCTTTACCTGTATCACTTCTTCCCAACTACAGAGAGTTTTGCCGCGAGAGTTTTTCGGAACTGTGCAGAAGTCGATACTTGTGTTGATAATATTTAGCGAATCGAAACGATTTAAATAATGAGCAAACGTCGAGAAGACAAAAAAGTGTGTGACTAAAAGTGTGGGAGAGAAGCAGAGATGAAGACTCAAAATTTCTTGCTTTTCTTTCGTAGTATCAAAAGTGCACTTTTTTGTTAGTTTTTTTCTTTCTTCCGACTGTCATTTATATTCATCCAGTCGACGAGACTCGTATGAAACCACTCTTTTTTCTGTGGGTTTTTTGCTTTCCCCAATCATAATATGACTAAAACTGTAACAGTTTATTTCTAAAACATATGAGGTCGATCACCGCTTGCCGGTTGATGAATCCATGATGATTATTAATAAGTTGCTTTGAAAAAGAGGAGAACCGACAAAATCCCAGCAGAATATTCATAATTGCATATTTTTCTTAGATCATTTTGAGATATTCGCTTATCCATCGGGTATGGATCCATCTCAACGGTATCTGCATACAAGATCATCCACAAGAAATCACTTTGGTACTCATCCGGGAATCGACCCCCCGAAAGTGCTTTTGTCATTACAAGGATCATGGAATCAAGCCGACGAGGATGTTTTTGTATAGCTGAGAGATTCAAACCTAACGATTATTATTTTTTTGTAACTTAGAAAGTATCCTGTTAGTAGGTAGCTGTGCCATTGATTCACACGGCCAGTTGTGTCCTTTTTTGCTTTTTAAGTGTGTCTGATTTCCTATTAGGTTTTTATGCTATCTGTTGCAAATATAATTAATGAATTTTTATACAGATAAATTTGAGGAAAAAAGAAAAAACATCAGGATCAAGGGATCTCCCCGGATCCATTTCAAGCGACCCCGAGTACGCAGCTATTCAAAGCCACCATGTTCACTGATTTGTGCTGCAATTCTAGAAGTTGGGCAACGAGCGATGTTCCTAAGAACTCAATCAATTACACTTGAGTTCTACTTATTCATTTACCACAATCTTAAAGTGTTGACATCACTCTTGAGACCTCTAATAACTAGTTCACGAGTTTTAGGAAGGAACTACCGAAGTGCAAGAGCAAGTCCGGTGGGATCACTGAACTTTTTTTCCCACCGTAACGAAGGTGCTGAAAAATGTGCTGAATTCACACATTGGACTTAACATGATCCTTAACCAACCAACAAAGATCAGCTATCTACTAGGTATACCTAGTATTCTGTGGTAAGTACCATGTTCTGCTACTATATTGTCGCGCGAAAATGTGTGCTTATACGGCTGGCCAAAATAAAGTTGTCTTTGATTTTGACACACTCAAAATGAGGAAAAGATTACTATTTATTGACTCAATCACAACTGACTGTATGGCTCAATGGCAGAGCGAGCCCTCTATTAATCAAAAGGTGATCCTGGGTCGAGCTCTCTAGCAACAAAAGTAGCTTTTCCGTGGCTAAAAGGATCTCAACGAGACAATTTGAATCTCAAATATAAACGGGTATGCGTGTTTCAATATTGAAAGTCATAAACATAAGAATAAAAAATGCTGCTGAAAAGAATATTTGAGTCGATTTGAGTTGAAATGAACTCAATCGATGGGAATTTGGAACTAGAAATGAGAGTTATTTTAATATCTGGTTGGCTGACTCGGTGCAATTATCCGAGGATGGACTGCAAGCTCATTTTGCTGACCTTCGCGTCGTTGTTCTCTTCGATTTTTTGCTCGACAACATGTTGCTTAAAATGCTGCAAGCAGTTGTCTTTTCTCGAAAATCTCGAGCTGCAGTCGTTCACGGGGCACTTGTATTTCTTTTCTCTGATGTGGATTTGTCTATGTCTGGACAAGTGTCCTGCAGTCTTAAACCGTCTGTCGCAACTGGTGCATTTGAATTTTCTGGCATTGCTTTCAAAGTTTGGATCTGAGACAAATACAGAAGTTAGCTCCTCAAAATTAGGTACTCTCTTTGAGATTCTCTTCTTGATTGGAGAAGCAGTTCCTATGGTAGCCATCGAGAAGCTCGAAGACCCTGAGATTGGGGAGACAACTGTGCTTTTCTCAACCGGCGAGACCGAAGCAGGGGTGATGATCTTATTGAGGGCACTTACAGGAATTGGAGCAAGAACTGCAGTAGAAGTAAACCCTCTTGAGCTGAGTGCAACAGGGCTGGTCGTTGGTGAGATCAGTCTTGGTTTGCTAACGCCTCCGTAGGTATAGCTATTGGCTCTTACGGTCTGGTGTTGGGGTTGTGGGGTTGTGGATCTGACAAGAGTTTCAAAAGATGGGAGGGATATTTTATTTTGTGCAGCAGGAACAGCAGCGGCCCCAACTGTCTGATATCTCAACATGTCTGGGGTAAAGCTGAGGGAAGGAAGAGTGCGCACGTCGTGTGCATTATCGGTGTTGCTTTGGACCACTGGACCAGCAGTGGTGTGGGCAGGTGCAGAATATGAGGAGAATGAAGAGAACATTGTGTGTGTGCTTGTATATGTATGTGGGTGGTGCGTTTAATCAGTGATAAGAGATAACGAAGCAAAAGACAAAGAAACGTGCATAATGATGACGCTTCATGCAAGAAACTGGGAAATCACTACGCCTTTATATATCTGATTATCCTCGATCTTTATCCATACATGTGTTTTATTGAGACACCTATCAACTCCCTGTTTACTTTTGCCTTAATAGTGAGGTTTCCTTTTTTACTGCTATCGAACGTCCATGATTTCCATACTTTCCTCTTTTTGAAACTGTTGTTGAAACTGCGCTAACGCTTAGAGTACAAAGTTTCCAGTTTTTAGGAGTGCTTTTCCGGCCGAATTTTCTGGTGGAGTTCCATGAAAAAGTACTCTTGTGTCGCAGATTATAAAGGCGGGAAGCATATTTAAGGATGAGTAAGGGAGAGTTGACTTCAGGGATGCAAGTTGCAGGATATCCTTAATATGATGATATCCTTAATATAATGGGAAGTTGCAATCGTTTGGGAATGGAGTGAGTAGTTGAGGGGGCCGTATAGTTGATTTTTTTCCCAAAAGATAGCGAAAAGAAAGAGAACGGCTAGCGAAGTACCCAGAAAAATAGCATGAGATTTTAGCGTTTTAGACCATGAGTTATTACAATGCAGAAACCCAAGTCTTTATCTCACCAGTTGCACGAAGATTTGGCTTCCAGGGAGGCTCGATGTCAATTACAGATAGAAAGTTTATGTCGGCACTTAATGGTGTGTCAGATATACCACACCGAATCGGGAAGCAAATTGGGTGAATGGATTTAGATGAAGATGTAGGAAAGCTAGTACAGAAAACTGAAAAAGTTTTTTGGAGAGTGCTGGGAGATGTTGAGGAGGGGGCAGCATTGGAAATATGACTTGTGAGGAGTCATCTGCAGGGTCTTTTTTGAGAAGGTTGCACCTTAAAAGGTGGGATAAGATGAATATCAGGAGATGCCAGTAGACAGCAAGTGGTGTGGGTAGTTTACGTATACACAACACGAGGTTTTACGAGGTTGTGTGTAGTGTACATATCAGGAAAGAGCATGACTTTATGAGGGTGTGTGTGTAGAGATATCAGGAAAGAGCAGGACTTTACGAGGTTGTCTTTGCAGAGATAGCAGCAAAGAGCGGGACTTTACAGCTTGTATTTGCAGTGATATCAGCAAAGAGCAGGACTTTACGGGGGGGGTGTAGTATCTATCTTAAGAAAAAGCAGGGATTTACGAGGTTGTATTTGAAATGATATCATCAAAGAGCATGACTTTATGAGGGTGTGTGTGTAGATATCAGCAAAGAGCGGGCTTTACAGCTTGTATTTGCAGTGATATCAGTAAATAGCAGGACTTTAAGGTTTTGTTTGCAGTCATATAAGCAAAGAGCATGACTTTACGAGGTTGTGTGTAGAAATGTCAGGAAAGGGTGAACCACATAAGGGCAGTAGTTAGTTATAGTATTGCCTATAGAAATGGGTTGTATATGCATGGAGGCCAAGGTGGTTCTGGATACCTGCTCTGTAACACAATAAAAGCTAGAAAGACCAACAATCAGTCACTGCTCAACTGCAATGTGCAAGCATTTATCAAAAAAGTACAATACATTTATATTGCATTACGCAGGGTTCCCCTCAATGAATACCCACGATGTAGTACGCTAATACATGCACAACCCTCAGTAGCCCCCTGACACCCTCTCTCCATAATTGCTCTTCCTACAAATTTCCTACAAATTTCCATAGATAATTATAATATTCAACTCCTATACCCTGTCGCTACTCAACTATACAAATCGTCGTCCTCGTCAGCGGCCGGGGCAGCCGCGGTAGCCCCCGCCCCACTGGCCTCAGCCTCGCCCTCCAAGCTGATGTTCGAGAACTGCCCGCGCGACGACTGCAACTGCTGCGCATACGCCTCGTAGCGGCGCAACTCTGCGTCGGACACCGACCGCTTGGCGGTCTTCATGGCCTCCTCGAAGTGCGCGTGGGTGATGAACGGAACCGGGTCCTCCTCGGCCTCCTCCTCGGCGTCGGCCTCCTCCATCTTCACGTCGCCCTCGCCTGCGGCGGCCCTGGCCTCCTTCTTGGCGTCGCGCTCGGCAACCGCGGCCTTGTGGGCCTCGATGCTGTCCTTGATGGCGAACTTTGCGGCTCTCTGGACAATGTACGACAAGTCGGCCCCCGAGAACCCGCTGGTGGCCTTTGCGATCTTCTCCAACTGCAAGCCGGGCTCCAAGGGGGTGTTGCGCAACTGGGCGCGCAAGATCGACAACCGCGCCGCCTCGTCCGGCAACGGAACGTAGATCAACTGGTCCAAGCGGCCAGGCCGCAAAAGCGCCGGGTCGATCTGGTCGGGACGGTTGGTGGCCCCAATGACAAAGACGTTCTTCTTGGCGTTCATCCCGTCCATCTCCGTCAACAACTGGTTCACCACGCGGTCCGAGGCGCCGCTGGCGTCGCCCATAGAGCCCCCGCGCGCCTTGGCGATGGAGTCCAACTCGTCGAGGAACACCACGGTGGGTGCGGCGGCACGTGCCTTGTCGAAAATGTCGCGAATGTTCGACTCCGACTCGCCAAACCACATCGACAACAACTCCGGGCCCTTGACGCTGATGAAGTTGGCGCTGACCTCGGTGGCCACCGCCTTGGCCAACAACGTCTTCCCGGTTCCGGGAGGCCCAAAGAAGAGAACCCCCTTGGACGGAGAGAGCCCGAACTTTGTGTACTGGTCGGGGTGCAACACAGGGTACTCCACCGTCTCCTTCAACTCCTGCTTGATCTTGTCGAGCCCGCCAATGTCGTCCCAGGTCACGTTGACGCTTTCGACGACGGTCTCGCGGAGCGCCGACGGATTCGAGTTGCCGAGGGCGAACCGGAAGTTGTCCATCGTCACCCCGAGCGAGTCAAGCACCTCGGCGTCGATGGTCTCCTCGTCGAGGTCGATCAAGTCCATCTTCTCTCTGATCTGCTGCATGGCCGCCTCCGAGCACAACGAGGCAATGTCCGCGCCGACGTATCCGTGGGTTTCCGCGGCGATCGTCTCCAAGTCCACGTCCTCCGCCAACTTCATGTTCTTCGTGTGGATGCGGAGCACCTCCAAACGGCCCACCGCGTCCGGAATGCCAATGTCGACCTCTCTGTCGAATCTGCCGAACCGGCGCAACGCCGGGTCGATCGAGTTCGGTCTGTTGGTGGCGGCAATCACCACCACGTTGGAGCGCGCCTTCATTCCGTCCATCAACGTCAACAACTGCGACACCACGCGCCGCTCCACCTCCCCGTTGGTCTTGTCTCTCTTGGGCGCGATGGAGTCGATCTCGTCAATGAAAATAATGGCGGGCGCGTTCTTCTCCGCCTCCTCGAACGCCGAGCGGAGGTTCGACTCCGACTCCCCCGCCATCTTCGACATGATCTCCGGGCCGTTGATCAAAAAGAAGAACGCCCCGGTTTCGTTGGCCACGGCACGCGCCATCAACGTCTTACCCGTCCCGGGCGGCCCGTACATCAAGATCCCCTTAGGGGGCTTGATCCCAATGGCCTTGAACAACTGCGGGTGTCTGAGCGGCAACTCCACCAACTCTCTGATCTGCGCCATCTGCTTTCTGCAGCCGCCAATGTCGTCGTACCCCACCTCGTTGATGTTGTTCTCCTCGTCCTCTCTGTTGATGGGCTCGCCGTCGCAGTGGATGATGGTGTCCTGCGCGACAATCGCATAGTCCAGGGGCTCCACCTCCACCACCTTGAACTCCACCTGGCGCATGCTGCCGCGCACAATGAAGTGGTCGTTCTTGCGCACCGGTCTGTACGCCTCCACAAAGTACGGCTTGAGGAACACGTCGAACAACGAGCCCGTCAAGCCGTCGATCGTGTCAGCAATCGGCAACACCGAGATCCGCGTGGCGTATTTGATGTCCGGGCACGCGTGGATCGTCACAATGTCGCCCAAGCGGATGCGGAGGTTGTTGCGCACCACACGGTTCACTCTGCACACGCCGTCCTCGAGCTCGTCGTCCGACAACACAATCAAAACCGTGTCCTTTCTCTTCTTGCCCTTCACCAACACAGTGTCCCCGCGGAAGAGGTCCAACTTCTCCATGGTGTTCAGGGAGATCGTGATCACAGAGTTGTCGTCGTTCACAGAGTCGTCGACAATCAATGCATTGTCCTTCTTCTTCTTTCTGAGGATCGCGGTGGCGACAGAGTCGTCCGGCTTGGGGTCTGCCCCTGAGGCGTCAAGCAAAGGTTTTTTCTCGTCCTTGGCCATTGCAATTGACAAATATAAGTGTATTGGCTGTCTGTCTGCTGTATTGGGTGCAAAATATCGGCAGCTGGGTGTCAATTGGCGTGGGGAAGATGGTGTTCAAGATGAAGGGGGGCGTACGGGGCAGGGAGGAAGGAGGATTATAAAGGGAATTTAGATTTTCGAACGATGTTTCCGACTGAAAATTGCCACTTTTTTGCCGCGGAGGGTAATTTCGCGGTGCTTAAGGCAACTGATAGCTGGCGATTCTCTGAGGTTCTCGAACCCGGGTGGCAAATCATGTGATTAAGCACCTGTCACGTGTGGTGTGCATGACATTTTCCACTCTTCAACAATACCTCGCATCTCCGAATCATTGTCCACAGCACTACAGAAATGCCGTCTCCTGGGTCATTGAAACAACCATGTCGGGCGCTGCGCTGCCCTGTCCGCTCCCTCCTAAGCCGCAAGGCGCTGTCCGCTTCTTGACCTTCAATGTCAACGGCATCAACACCCTTTTCAACTACCATCCGTGGACCCTGCTCAAGAACTTGGAGGCCACCTTCTTGGACTTTCTCAACGCCGACGTGGTCTCCTTGCAAGAACTCAAAACTGCCCGAGAGAATGTCAATAACTCCATTGCAAAGCTCGAAAAGTTCTACAACTACGTCACAGTGCCCTCCCTCAAAAAGGGCTACTCGGGTGTGGGTGTGTACGTGAGGAGACCCACCGACGCAGACAGCCCTGAAGTGAGGGCCCTTTTGACGGTAAGAAAAGTCGAGGAAGGAATCACAGGGTATCTAAGGTGCTACGACTACAACAAGCCTGGCACAAAGCCGTACAAGGACATTTACGACATCTCCAGAAGAAGTGCCAATTCTTCGACCACTAACACCGAAGAATACAAAAAGTTTGTCTCTGAGAACATCATCGGTGGCTATTCCAAACTCTTCGATCGCGAAAAGTGTCTTGAAATTGACAGCCAGGGAAGAGCCATTGTGGTGGAGCTAGGCTTTGATGTTGTGGTGATCAGTCTCTATTGCCCTGCCAACTCCCAGAGGACGGAGGACGGCGAAACCTTCAGAGTCACCTTTTTGCGGATCTTGATTGACAGAATCATCAACCTACACAAACTTGGCAAGAAAATCATTGTTATGGGCGACATCAACGTTGCTCGGGATGTCATTGATAGTGGAGAGGCCTTGCAGCAGTTGTTTGAAGACGGGAAAATATCTAAAAGCGACATTGAGAACTTTCATAGCGATGCGGCCCATATGAAGAAGATAATGTCTGACTTCAGCGAATCATCTATTCCCAGAGTCTACATCAACTCCATAATCAAACTGAGCAATCTCTCAAGACTGACAATCCCCATTGATCTCAACAACAACATTCTACAAACCGATCCAGACACAGGCGAGCCAATTCTACTAGAGAAACTGACGGGGGGAGAACTATTTGTGTCAAGCGACAACGAAGACTACGATGATGACCCAAATAGCGACGAAAAGGTCCCTGTCAAAGAAATTGTTTTAAAAAACGAGATATTGTGTGATTTGGTGCGACATTTCAACAAGGATAAACTCAAGGTTTACACCTGTTGGAACACTCTCAAAAACTACAGAGCTATCAATCTCGGGTCTAGAATCGACTTGATTTTATGCTCGGAGTCGCTCAAATCAGCTTCAATCAGAAGTGACATTCTTCCTTCTCTCAATGGCAGTGATCATTGTCCGGTGTTTGCAGACTTCCAGGTAGCAGACAACGAAGTGTTTAAAATGACCAAAGAGGTGAAGGAATCTGTAGCCAAGTTCGAGAAACACACACCCAAATTCGAGGCGAAATACGTTTACGGGTTGAACGAGTTGACAATCATAAACATGTTCAAAAACTTCAATAAGTACTCGATTCTAGGAAAAAGAAAGAATGGCAGCGATGAATCCACCGTCATCGATGAACCTCACAAAATCCAGAAAACATCTCTGGGCAGTGACGATCTGAATGATGTGATAGATATCACGCACGAAGTTAAGCCTGACATTGTCTTCAAGAATAACTCGCTGACGAAAAGAAAACCTGTTTATGTGAGCCGCAAAACCAAAGACAATAAAAGACAGACTTCGATAGCAAGCTTCTTCAAGCCGGTGCCCAAAGCAGTAACACCTTCGGACTCTTTTGCTGATCGTAACGAGAAGCTTTTAAAAACTGTCAAAAAAGAACTCACTAAGAAGCGCGATGATAGCGGCGATTTCCTCGAACGCAAACCATCACTTCTGAGCATTTTGGGTTCGAGCAGCAAATACGCTAAAAAGGCACCTTTGTGCAGACACAACCTAGAATGCGTCTTGCGAACTTCTATGACCCCAAAGACGAAAGGCAACAAATTCTGGTGTTGTCAGAAAGTTGTCGTAGGTTCAAACAGCAAAAATAAACCTGTTGACAACGATACAAGTTGTGGGTATTTTGAGTGGATGTAGGTAGTGGTTTCTGCAACATGGACAGGACTGTTAATATTGAATCTGAAAGTAGAACGTTAAAGACAAAAATACCCCAAACACGAGTAGGGGGGCTCATTGTAAATGCTTCTTGTATATTTATAGACATCCTAATACACTTAATATAGACTTATTTTCTAAAGAAACAAGTAAACGCCTATCTGTCTTCTTGGGATGAATGAGGAGATCATTTTGAACCTGGGATCTATTCCACCTGAAAAATCATTAAGCCATTTATCCGCGTCTCACTCAGCCAAGCAGCTAATGCTTGGATTCCGTTCAAGCTTGTTTTGCGGGTAGTCACCCTTCGTAGTTGGAGCATTGTTACAAAATGTCCGCGAATTTCTTTGGTATTCAGGTGCTGAAAGATAAACTTCTAGTCTAGTTGAGGGTATTTTTCAAACAATTTTTGGAGTTCAATGCCGGTCATGCATGATATGCAAACACCACCGATGAATGTGGAGAGTTATCTCTAAAATGATACTGATATGTTTGCTTTGTTACCTGGAAAGCGCTCAATGATATTTGACCATGCAAAGCTGATGATAATTTTATAAACTTTGATCATGAAGTGCCCTTTTGGTGCAAATTTCAGCAGGTAAAGGAATTTTTCCAAGTAGCCGTATTCTAGGATGAAAACTATCTATGCACGATCTCCGTTCTCATACAAATGCTGGTTTATAAATAGTTCACAGATAAATGACGGATAGCTAAGAATAACAGGTGCGCTACATCTTTCAATAGTCGTCGCAATATGGCGACTTTAACTTTATACACCTTGAGCCATAAACCTACAATGCAGGTATTTTTAGTAGTTACTCAGCAGAGAATACTCAACATCAAATAGCTAAAAAAACCGTAGTTCAATCTCAACGAGTGACCTTAAACAGAGTGCTCAGTATCGGTGATGCTTGCAAACTCTGGGGCCACAGCAAATCAATCTAACATATTCACAGATGGTTGAAGCTTGTGAGGCAAACAGTAGTCAAAAGCATTTGGCCCATATCTTTTTTTCCCGTCATAAATTGTCTCATAATTATTGCCCTTGCTACTCAAGGGAATTTGATATAACCTCTTCTTTCTTGTTGAGCTATCCAATCTACTAAGTTTATTTGTTCACTGGCTACAGTCTACTGATTCAAAATTAGTCAAATGGCATTTTGTATGATTATGGTTCCTTGATTTGCACTATCGTAGGGCGGAGGTTAGCCCTAAATTTCAAAGCCAACTCATTTAATGTACATGTTGGTGCCTTTTATGAACATTTTTTCTGCCTTTTACGCACTGCATTTTTTCCCGCTCAACATTTTTCACGGCTCTTTTCAGTAATGAAGAGCATTCCGTGTGTTCTAAAGGATATCCATATGTCCTCTACAGCTTCTAAGCCCATCGATTTCTTGATATAATGTGTAGCCTTTTGATCAATGGCTCTGCAGCCTTTAGTATAAATAGATCATGAAATCCAGGTTTTTCCATCTAATCCAGGACCTCTTTTATCTGCTTTTCCTCTTCTCCTCTCAACAACCTCGCTCCCGACAATCCCTCCACATAATTATCATCAACTTACCATATACAGATAATATAAACCACAAAATGAGTTCAATTGCAAAACTAACCTTCAGCTATAACAGCAAGTCTACTGAGGCTGAAGACAAGATCCAATCCCAAAGTGCTACGCCAAGAAGATCAATAAAAATCAATGCACTTTTGAATAACGATGATGACGAAGACTGCTCAAATGTTTTCCCATTATTCACCTCTTTCCAGCCACCTTCAAAACCCTCTACTCCTGCCCCAAGAGAATTTCAATACGAAAGATTGAGAGACATGACTGCCACTCCTTTCGGTGATATTTCCATTTCTCCTGCTGCTTCCACAAGACCATGTACTCCAATGACTCCACAAACGCGCATCGTTTCTGTTCCTTCCACTCCAATGACTCCAATAACCCCAATATCAGAAGCTGCTGACGATGATGAAGAAGATGAAGACAATTCTGATTTTATTGATACTACTCCAATTGCTTTCAGAGCTCAAACCAGAATTCTTGATTTCCGTGGATCAGTTGGAGGTCTTGCTGCTCCATTCATCCCAGTCTCCTCTAAGGATATTAAGACTTTCACCTCAAGATTCGTTTCAAACCCAAACCTTCAAAAGGATCGCAAGTTTCAATGCAAGGTCTGTGACAAAAGATTCAAAACCGCTGGTCATTTGACGAGACACAGAAAAATTCACAGCGGAGAAAAGAAGTTCGCCTGCCCATACGCAGGTTGCGTATCAAAGTTTTCTCGAAGAGACAATTGCATGCAACATTTCAGAACACACTCTAATCCAAACAGCAAATCAGCTAAAAAAGTCAAGAAGATAACATTGGTTGTCTGAACTCAGGATTTCACTACCTTTCTGGCCTCATTCAATTCTTTCTGATTCTTTCTAATCATCTCATTTTTTCTCCGACTCACAGGAATTGATTTCCTATCAGAGCTCTCAATACTGGTTGACCCAGTATTGTTATTCATCACAATTGTTTCAATTCTCGGTTTTCACTTCAGTTCGTGGAAAGTATCCAGTTACTTTTCTCTGTCTCCTTCTTTCTCTGGTTTTGATTTTTTTTCTCTCGTTTAAGGATATTTCGGTCGGTTACTTTCTTTATTTTCATTCTTTCACTTTCTATCAAAGCCTTTTCTCATGAATTGAGGCACACTAATATGACATAGTATAAATAAAAAACATTACGTATGATAAGTGTTCAAGTAGAAATATCTTTGGCTGACATCGGAACAACTATATTAGAGCCTCGACAAAACGGTGTATCTGTCAAAATCGGCTTTGACGCAAATTTTACCTGATCAACTTAAATAAAAAAATTTTAGGCACTGCTTCCTCTAACTGCTGCAATAATGACTGATTTAATTAGTATAAATTTTTTCCCCTCCGATGACGGAAAAAAATCAAGGAAAAAAATTTCAAATAGGCGGTGAACGTGTGAGATTTTTCTTTCATAGATGACTGAAATTCCATCCGTCTTTGAGTATTTAAGTCTTTTCCTGACTAGTAATTTATTTTCATCCTTGTTATTTTGTTGAGTACCATATGAAAGCACAAGACCTCAATCGTTGAAACTACATCACAGACAGTAAAAAACGCATAATGACAACTCCATTCTTTAAACCAGACGAGACCCGCTCCAGAACCCCCGGACCGGAAGAATACGATGACTTGAGAATCGCAGGGTACGATCCATTGATGTCTCCAGCACTTTTGCAAAGCGAAGTGAAGCTCTCCAGATTTTCTCTTCATACCATCGTCAAAGGTCGTAAAGATGCTATTGAAATTGTCAGTCAAAAGTCGGACAAGCTTCTTGTGATTGTGGGACCATGTTCTATTCACGACTCTGAAGCAGCCCTTGACTACGCTAACCGCTTGAAGGGACAAATCGCCAAATACCAAGACGAGTTGGTAATAATTATGAGAGCTTACTTGGAGAAGCCAAGAACTACTGTCGGCTGGAAAGGTTTGATCAATGATCCAGATGTGGATTCGTCTTTCAATATTAACAAGGGATTGCAAGTCTCGAGAAAGTTGTTCTCCGACTTGACTAACTTGGGAATTCCTATCGCTTCTGAAATGTTGGACACAATTTCTCCACAATACTTGGCAGATGCATTATCCTTTGGAGCTATTGGTGCAAGAACCACTGAATCTCAGCTTCATCGTGAATTGGCATCCGGTCTTTCTTTCCCAATTGGTTTCAAAAATGGAACTGACGGAACCGTCGACGTCGCTCTCGATGCTGTCAAGGCTGCCGCTCATTCTCATCACTTCATGGGAATCAACAAGTCAGGTCTTGCTTCGATCACAACCACCAAGGGTAACGATAATTGCTTCGTTATCTTGAGAGGAGGTAAGAAAGGTACCAATTACGATGCTGAGTCAGTCGCTGAGGTCAAGGCTAAATTACCAGAATCGGGTGTCTTGATGGTTGACTGCTCACACGGTAACTCCAGTAAGGACTACAGAAATCAACCAAAAGTTTCTCATGCAGTGTGTGAACAAGTCAAGAACGGTGAGAAAAAAATTATTGGTGTGATGATTGAAAGTAATATCAACGCTGGTAAACAAAACATTCCACCAGAAGGAAAGAAGGGCTTGAAATATGGTGTCTCTATCACTGATGGGTGTGTTAGTTGGGAAACTACCGAGGAGATGCTTGCTGAATTGGCTGAAGCTGTCAGAATAAGAAGAGCCCTCAACAAATAATTGTGCAAATTGTTATTGTTATTGGACTATCATGGCTTTTTTCTTTTTTCTCAATATGTATCATTTCACTCTTTTCTACATGACCGCTTTGTTTACTTTCGATCATGTATTTCATGTTACATTCTGTTAACTGACGATTTATTTTATACATATATATATATATATATATAAGGCCCAGTCTTATACAAGGTTTTACATTTTGCTCTGACTATAACTTTGTAGACTGTCTGTGAATGCAGTGTACATAGTAGTTAATTGACGTACATGCTTTTTCGGGTTACATTTCAACATTTGGTCCTAAATTTTTGAGGAATGTCAATACGTACTGATGCCTCACAATTGTGGCAGCTTGCTATAGATAAGTTCTTTGATTGACGCTTGATTCTCGATGCCTTGCATCCTCCCAGTATACTTAGTTTCACCTCATTTGTTTCTGAGTTTTTTTTTTTCTGATTTTTTTTCTTGCTGTGTTCAAACTTTTGATTTTGTGGATGAGCTACTAATCAAGAAATCAAGAAGATGCGTATTTACAAAAAATCAGTACTGAAATGAGCATGATAGCCAAGATAAAAAAGCAGTGAGAATCATTCGTGGAGTTATTGTATCCACAACGCAGCCTGCTACAATCTCCTAAATCAGGTTAGACCAAAGCATTGTTGATTGATTAGTCAGACAGGGCGTTTCTGCTTGATATTGATTATCATTCCTTGGAGAAGAATATGACAAACAAACTGCTTAGTAGCTTCAAATCGGTTGAATCAGGTACCAAGAAGAAATTGTGACAGATGACATTTGCTACTGTTGTTCCTTGCATTCAAAATTTAGACATGCAAAAAAGTATCAAATCCGTGAATAATGATCAAAGTAGTTATGAATCCCTCCTGTTCAATCCCAATCAATCTCACTAAAAAACGCCGGTTTCTTATATATATATTAGATGAAGTATCCACGAATTTATGAGGTATGCATTTTGAGTACGTCAATGCACGTTGATGCTCATAATGCACAATGATGCACAATGATGCAGTATGGGCATCGAGGCAAAAAAAGAATTCTCTTTTTCAAGAGTTTTATTCCTGTAACTTGGAACCAAAACATTAGAGCAGTTCGATATCAGAGTAGTGTAGAATCGCTAGGCCAACAGATTTCTAATACATTTACTAGTTGTCAGTAATGTACTCTTAGGAAAATCTCCATACGAGCCAACCATAGAACAAAACTGGAGCGCATCGTTTGTATGAAAGATATAAAAGCACGACTGATTTATCGTGGAGAAAGTGAAAGAAGACAAGCTGGGCCACGAGTTCATAACCACTTTACGGAAAAAAAAACCCGCACCAAAACTCAATGATATAGCTGTTTCAAGCTAATACAAACTTTGTTCCTGTTTGTGAAGAAAGCAGTATAAAATCAAACTCCGACTACAGCACATGTGCTGCAGCTAGTAGCTGAGAAGCTATAGAACCGTTTGAGATATAGATTACTTGCGTCATTTGCATCATTTAGCGTCCCCGATAAAGAATTGGAGGTACAAAATGCTAATTACTTGGCAGATTTTACCTATGTGCGGTTTTTCCCCGTTTGTACTCAAAGTCCTTTTCTATGGATGTTCCCACGATAATGAGCTTCAAGTTGTTGTGGGCATTATCCAGTAGATAGGATTCGAAGGTTAAAACCATCCCCTTATACTCAAAACATACTAAAATGGTTAGAATGGTTTCTCGGTATTTCAGGAACAATTTGATACGGTTTCTTACAGCTGATGTCAAACACCTGCTTGATTATTACTGTCACTACATGCTTGTTTCCACGATTGTTTGCTTTTTGCTATTTGTATATATATCGTGAGAAGTTTGCATGTAAAATGCTTTGGGTTTCTTTCATCTCGCTCTGAAAATTGCCGTTTTTTATATCGAGAACTAGAAACATAAGGCTTGTGATTATCTACATTATCTCAAGTTTAGATATCATTTTTGAAAATGGTCAAAGCTCACAATAGCTTTGGTTCAGAGACTTCAGAAAAGCTTTTCAATTTTGACGCAATTTCTCTTTCATCATCCTTAGACTCTCTTGATTCGGATAGAAAGGATGGTTTTAATGAAGATCTATCAAAATACTATGCTCCAAAAGACAAGCAAAAGGATGCCAGTTATGAGACTTTGAGCAATAGCATTTTCAGCATTCAAAATGACAAGGATGGCAGCTATATCGATGATTATATCTACGATACAGAAATAGAGTCAGTTCCTACTAGTTTCAAAGATTCAGATGCCAAACTACCACATTTTGAAGTTAAATACAAACACGACTCCTATGCTGCACCTGAGGTGAACTTACAGAAGAGTAGATCTCGCCAGAGCGACGGGTTTGATGACAGATCCAATTGCTACTCTTTTATTTTAGATTTGATCGTGGATTACGATGAATCCTGCTCGATCTATTCAGGACGCTCTGCTAGTAATATTGAATCAATGCGCAGAATTAAGTCGCAGCTTCTTTTAAGCCCCGAATTGCCAGACATTCCTTTACCGCCTATTAAACCTATACAGAAACAACAGTTGAAGAAGGAGAAAAAGGCCGCCGTAGAGAAAAGAAAGGCAAGCTCAAAAAGGCCTATTAGAAGACAGGTACAAGATCAAAAGAATTTGTCGAAATCACAGAAGGATCAACAGCATCAAAGAGTCCCTAAAAAGTTAGCTGACTCACCGAAGATCGTGGCTTCAAGAAACTTGCAGCTGGCTCCACTGACTCCCAAGAGATCTTACAGAGAAGATTTTGCAGAGTTTCAAGGACTGCCTATTCCAAAGCAGGCCGTATCTAGACCAAGCTCCCCTAGAACTGCTCCAAGAACACCGAGACTTAATTCCCCAAGAACGCCGTCACCAATATCCCCATTTGTATCACCAAGACAACAAACTGCCAGAGCTGTCTCTAGCCCGATTGGGCTTCAGAAGATTCGCTCGTCTGACAATAACTCTGCTTCAGCTGATGCATCTCCTAGTAACCATTTCACTAGAAAGCCAGTGAGTGCATCGCCTTTGCCTTCGCAGACCCCAAAGTCTATCTTGAAGCGAACCACTGCACCTCTCTCTAATTCCAGCCCGTTTCAATCTGCGGAAACGAATGCTGCTACTGCCCCATTTCCTGAGGCAACATTTTCAGACGGTAAATATAAGAACGATTTCACGATATCAGAAGCTCAATTAGCCAAAATGAGAGCGAATAACAATAGAAACTCCGAAGCCCTGGATCCTCACAAGAGTTTCAAGTATAGAGTCGTTGTGTCCAAGAAGAGTTTCATGAAGAATGTGAAACGCCTATCCATCAAGAGTAGAAAGTCAGCATATGACTATTCTAAAGCACCAAGAACTCCAAAAACACCAAAGACACCTGCTGAACAGGATTATCATAAGTCGATTTTTGTCAATAACAAATTATTCACTGCCATAAAAGCTGTTCTTAGTAAGGTCAATAATATTGAGGATGAAAGTGGTGATAACGCTCCTCTTATTGGGTCCAACAATGTTAACTCCTTATTCACAGATTCCAAAAGCGGGTTGAAGAGATCAAAGTCCACCGGTAGTCTTGCATTGACGCGATTAAGCGGAACCTACAGAAAACATACTTCAACCTTTGGTGAGATGAGTTTCGAGCAAATTGGTGCAAACGCTCCTCCACTACCTACTTTGAGTGGCTTACCGAAAGGAGGCGCGGTAAACGGTAATTCGAGAAACCAACCTCGTCCGGTGACAACAGGATTCCAACCTCATGGAAGATCTAATACAAATAAGCAAAATATCAAGGTTTCCAGAAATTCTGTTCTTATCAGAAACCCAGCCAATGACACCTTCAATTTGTATACCATCGATAACCCTTACGAGAACCTCGACGATAATGATCAAATTGAGCGTGCAAGACAAAGCAAGAGCTTGACTATGACCAAAGCTGGCATTCAAATCAATAGCTCACTTCGAAAGTCTCTCACTGCTGATCAGAGGGACATAATCAGATTAGCCGAGGACTCTATTCTTGTGAAGGACGACGACAATGATACATATACTATTAGTTATGATATTTTGCCTTCTCCAATCAAGACAAAGACTCTTAACAAACTTATTCTGATCCCCGAAGGGAATGGCTCCTTTAGTTCACCATCTGTTCATTCGCATGCTAGCAGTGGACATCGCTCTGGCCGCAGCAATGGACATCATTCTCATACGAATGTTTCTATTCACAGCCACGCTACGAGAGCAAGTCAAAGCAGAGCGTCACATAGATCCAAGGCAAGTATCCACAGTGACGAGAAATCATTCGTGTCCCAAAGAAACTCTGGGATGGGTGTTGTAACTACAGGTCATGGTTCCAAACCTCGTTACAAGTCCTCTCAATTGAAATACTCTCCATCCGCTTCTCGTCACTGGAAACAAAGCAGAAAGACTGCCCCACAACAACAGATGAAAATCATTATCGCAGGCGATAACAAGAATAAAAGCAGCCACTCCTACTACAAAAACAAGCATCAACAGCTCAGCCGTATGGGTGGCAGCAGCAAGCCAAATATTGTGGCTTCTCACAATATTCCAGTCAAAAAAGTAAGCACTCCGAATTCCAAAAGTGTTATTTACAGAAGCAACAACAACACTGAACAGTCAAGACTGTTCTTTTACGCTTGATTTGGACACCAAAATCAAAATACCATATATATATTATATCAAATCATATAGACATATATAGACTTCATAGACGTTACGATTTTCACATTTATTTCACTTTCGTTTCCATCATTTTCATGCTAGGTTCCCTTTTTACTCAGCTTGATGCTTAAAAGAGCAAATGCTCCAAAAAAAAAATATATGCTACGACTTTCATTAGGGTTTACAAGAATTAAAAGCCGTAGATGATATATCAAAGTAACTACTGGAATCAAAAAGATGATTTCAGTTAATGACTTCACACTAAATAACATAAGAGTACCAAAAAAATGGAGAAAGGAAAACAAAAATCATAATTCATCATGCACATCAATCCGTGAGTCAGTTTCATCAAACCCTTCAAGAGATTGATCTCCGTCATCGAGTTCATCCTGCTCTATTTCATCCGGTGATGGAACATCGAGAGCTTGCTCATGAACCTCCTCGATTGTCTTTTCAGTAGATGCCTTGAATTCGTCTAACAACTTGCCGATTTCGTTATCGTAGTAAGTCCACTCCGGTATTTGTCTTCTGGCACGGTCTAGCTTAGGTTCTTTTGTCAACGGATTGTTGCACAAATCGATGGTCTTTGCGTTTTTTAAACTATCATCATCACACCACGTTTCACACCATAACCACTCTTGAGGCAATGAAAATATTTCGATTTTGTGCTGCAAATTGTTTGGCAAATCCTGATCAAGATTGGACAATGAGTTTGGATCAGCACTCAACTGTTGATAGTGGTATCTGAGGTGATCACCAGCAGCGATGGTTCTGAACTTTTGCAAATCAATCACGTATAAGGCACTGATATGGTACTTGAATCTGTCACCCAATACTTGTTGCCAGTAACCTTTTTTCCAAAATCTGAAGCCCTCCATTTCTTTACGCGAATCGCACATTGGAGTATAGCCATAGGGCGCACCATGCAAGTCAAGGTCAACTAACTCCTTCAAGTCAGTTCTCACGATTTGATCAGCATCAACAAAGATCACTTTATCCAAATCTTGAGGGAATAAGACATCTAAAAATAGAATCTTGTAACCCCAAATAGTACGTTGCTTTTCGCGCTGACCTCTTAACCAATGTGGCCATTTATACGTGATCAATTCATACTCAAAGTTATAATGGGCAGCCAAAGTAGGCAAAAAAGACTTGAAGTTGGGTGACATGTAGTTCTCAATTAACCAGAATTTCACAGTGTGCTCCGTATGGTTTCTCACAGAGGCAGTCATGATACTCAATAATCTTTCATATAGATGACCACTAGCCACAGCAAATATATTGATATCAGCTTGTTTCACCGGTGAAACTGCAGGCTTCTTTTCCCACAAAAATCTTAAGAGCTTGTGTTTCTTTTCTGGAGCTCTCTTGACGAAATGCGGAGACATCTCAACACCGTCGAGATCTAACAACCCCACAGAAATCTTATCAATAGGAAGGCCATTAGAATCGATAAGGGAAAAGAGCTTCGAAGAATTGCTATTCTCACGTATCTTCACATCCCAAAAACCAGGATTGGCTGGTAATTGGAAGTAATTGTAGAGAGTCATGATATTAGTATCGGCGTATTTCTCATCCTTGAAATGATCGATCAAATCCAATTGAATTCCTTGAAGCGGTTCGTTACTGTGTGAATATCCCTCAACAATAATCTTTTCCAACTCATAGACACCGGAAACGATTTTGTCTTTGGTCAAGTCTAACTTGATGTTGTCCAAATCGTATTCAGACTCTTTAGCCAATACAATCCAAGGTTGTGGAACATCCAAATCCAACGTGAATAATGTCTCTTCAGGGACATTAGTGAAATGGACATCGTACTGAGAAACATCCACTTCACCCTCATCAGTGAATTTCAAGCCAGGTAGGTAGTTACCTCTGTAGAATCGCTTAACACTCAATTCTTCAATTGCAACTTCTGGAACGAGAACTAAAGTGATGTGAACGTTATCACTTTCTTGGGCTAAATATCTTAGTGAGTCAAGAAGGTATAATATTTTCTGCCCTAGTTCGTCTGTCGGATTGACCAAAGCAACTATATTGACTGCCGATTTGTCTTTAGACTCCGGACCAGACCCCAATTCAATCAGCGAGTGCTCGAAATTAAGATATTCCAATTGAATTCTTGGAATAAACTCCTCGATTCTGAATTGTGCAACGCCAACCGGTGGCTTGAAACTTGTAATCATTTGGGAGAAAAAGATATCAATCCAGTCAAATCTATCGAGACCTGAAAGTTTGATGCTTTCAACAGCCATCTCGTTTATGACTTTAAAAAGGAAGTCGTGAAGTCTGAATTTGGCCTCGTACTTAACGAGATTGTTGACCATGGATGCTTCAAGATAGGGATACTCTTCATTCAAACGAACAACTCTTGAGTTGAAGAGAATAACCGGGTACTCAGAAGAAGAAACATCAAGATTGATAGTCTTCAATAAGTCAACGATGACTTGATCATTATGTTCGTAGTCGTCTGATAAGTCAGCCATATTCATGGTCAAGTATTTTATCGAGGCCTTGAGGTTAGCAATTCTAGGATAGTCCTTATGGCTCAAAAGCTTTCCGACGTTCTCAACCAAAGTGTTGTTTTTGTTGGTGTTGATGAATCTGTACTTGAATCTGTAATGAGCAGTATTTTCCACGGTAGCAGTCAATTCATTACTCAAAATCTCTATAAGCTGAGCAGCAGTTTTTTTGCTGTAGAAATCACCAATAAGAGACATAGAGTATTGTGTGTAGACTCTGTTGTTCAATGTCTCGTCATACTGACTAGTGAACGGGAAGATCTTGGCATTTTCTCTCATCTTATTGATAAAATTCTTATCAATTTCCACATATTCTATGCTATCGGTATCGTCAACCATGACCAACGGATTTCTCAGTTGGTACGCATCAAGATACAAGTAATCGGCCAACTTTTTGGGCTTTTCACCTTTAGGCTCTTCAAGAGGAATTCTTCCCTCGTCTATCATCGAGCTAATTAATGCAGCATCACTAAAGATTTGGTTACTCAAAAACTGTCTCCAGGTATAAGATTCCAAGTCGAAAGGAGAAAAGACACCATCACCAATCAAATAAGGCTCTGATACACCCAAAGCTTTTAAAAGCTTAGAGTTATCGTGGTCACCAATGGACTCTTTATAACTTTTGTCGGCTTTCAAAAGAGCCAAATACATCATTGCTCTATTTTCATGTAGATTTTCAAAAAACTTGAGAGCTTCACCATCCTTAGCAGCGTCGTAGAACTTCTTCATCAACAAAGTGTCCAACACGTGATAGTCTGGAACAGTAACGTCATAACCCATTGGCCCACCGGAAATTGGCTTCCCATTACGTCTTGCGTAATATTCACTGTCAGCTGGCAAGACCATAGGAATAACACCGATTCTGTGATTTACTCTTCCAGAGAGAACAACCTTCATGACTTGAGAAATAATTTCTATGAATCTCGAATCCGAGAAATTTATCACAAATATAAGCTCCAAAACATTCTCTTTGAAATTAGGAATTCTCCCTTTTCCCTGGTTCAGCCATACAGAACGACTAGTGGAAAACCCACTATATCTTTCGTCCTTTTCGAAATCATTGAAGTAAACGACATAATCTTTCATTCCCGAATTCTCAATGATTTGAGGAACGTTGAATCTTGCGCTACTACTGCCTGCCACTAGCTCATTCTTAGCCACCAACGAAAGCTTTGCGTTTTCACTCAAAAAATTTTTTGTCAATAATGGGGATAAAGATAAGTCAGACTGAATTTTCCGCGAAAGTGTAATCTCAGATTTTAAGACTCTCATTAACTCTAGAAAATTCAATCTGGAAGGCGAAACTTTCTTACCATTTATGTAGATGCCCTGCTCGCCTAATGATCTTTTGATTATCTCCAAATTCTTTCTTAGACTAGAGAGAAATTGCTTGAATGATTGCTCATGCTTTGAAAACTTGAACTGCTTGGAACTGATGATATCGTACGCGTATTTTGGGAGCTCGCTGCTCAATCTCTTCAACAAGTCAAATTTGAGAAATTCGTCTGGAGTTGAGAGTTTGCTGAGAATGAAATATGACAATCTAAGACCAAAGCTTTTCAACTTCTTCTTATTAACGCCATTGATCCTCTTGTAGCTGTGATTCAAAAACGACACGCCGTTTTGTTCGGCTTCATTAACTGAAGAATCTTCGCTTGCGAAGCTGGCTTCCACTTCATTGTCTTTGCCGTCAAGATTTTTAATGTTTTTGAGTTTATCTTGAATGTCACGGTCATCAATGACGATATAATCAGTTCTTTTCAAGGTTAAGTCAACACCATAGCCCGCTAATGGCTGTTTGAAGTTATAACCAGATGAAGGTGGAGTGTATCTCCAAATAAATCTAACTTTTCCTACTTTCGCTGATTCGTACAAGTGGAAAAAGTATTCACGGAGATCAGGATCGGTCACATCTCCATATAGAACCACCAACGGAGCATCTTGAGCCTCACCTATGATTCTATCAAACGGTAACACTTCAAACGATTCAGAAGAGGCTTTAGTTTTCAAGGCAAAGACATCTTTTGGGTTGCAAAGAACGTCATCACCGTTTAAGATCCACGATCTTACAGGTAAGGAGCGATCCGTATCAGAAGTATCGAAAGTTGAAACGCATTCAGAGAGACGCTTTTCAAATTGAGGAAGCACCGACTCATTATAGTGTCTAAAATGAGCAACTACCCGGGGAGAATAAAAGTTATTAGCCAAATAAACATCCAAAAGCTTTTTGTCGTCGTTAGAAACAAGGCCAAATACCGATTCATAATAGTCCTTGTCAGAGAGGCGTTTGACAGGTTCATCGGATTCTTCACTCGCGTCCTCATCTCCATACGATAAATCAATTTGGAAGATCTTTGCTAATGCTTCAAGATACAAACTCTCGTTGTAGGACGCAAGAGTTTCAAGCAATTGAAGACGGAAAGGTGGCGTGTTCCAGTTTGCCACCAAGTTTATATTGACAGAATTTTGCTCCGAACCATCGACAGTAGCGAGAAATAACGTCGCTATTACGGCGGCCAACCATACATAGCCTCGTGAATATGTACTCAAGAGCAACATATTGATATTTGGTTCACCAACGAATGTAATATGTGTTCAATTGAAAGTTTCAGGCGTTGACGCTTCTACTTAGTCGAGGACTGGCAGGCTGTAATTTCATTTTCATTTTGTTTTCTTTACTCAAGAAACCAGATCGCAAGTTCGAGAGATATTTTTCACCGACGCTAACTACCAGATCTTTGGTAACATCAATGTGTTCCACTCTTGTTTTTTTTTTATAGAAAGAAGGTGGTACAGTACTATATTATTCCCACGGGAGAAGTATTTCCGTAGACAGGTATAGGATAGCGTCACAGGGCCGCCCGGGGACGTACCAAAATTCATCAGGTGTAAGAAAGGAGTTGGGTGAAAAGTATACTCTCTGCTTGTTACACCGTTTAGCTGTATGATTTTCAATACGAGAATTAGTATTCAACAAAAAAGTTGTATAATACTTCCGTGTATTGTATTCAGCACGAAGGTGCTCATTTTGAGATTCCTGGCGTTCCTTTGGAGCTGGTTGACATGAATCAACAACATATCAAGTTCGCACTCTTTTTTATTTTTCTAGGTCTTTGAGCGTATTGATAAGATTATCCGCAGTCCATTTTGATAAGATTTGTGTATTGCAGTTTAGGCGGACTTTTTGCAATGAAAGAAAGTCTCATTAAGCACAAAAAAATGGTTAAAGTTTGGAGTTCGATATCGCTGATAACGGATGATAAGCAGTTACTGATCAGTTGATTTGAAAGCTGTGTAATAATCAGGGAAATGCATTACAAATGAGACTATAAAGCTACATTTATATAGCTTGATATATTTAAGTAAAGCGATCTCCTTCTTCGAGACTTTTACTCTTTTTAAGAACTACAAATAATTGACCATCAGACCTTCCCCTTGCATAATCCATTGACACTCTATCTGAAAATATTTATTTCGCACTTGAGCCATGACCTGGAAAGAAACAGCTGAAGCTAAACGCAAATCCCTTTTAAGGGCAATTCCTGAGAAGTGGATTCTCAAGAATCCACCATCTGCGAAGGAAGAACCTAACGCATCTTTATACTTGGATAAGATCCTCCCTGAAAAGGAAAATGCTATAACTCACTCCACCGTCTTGAAACTTTCCCAGAAAATCCAAGCCGGCGAATTGTCAGCCACGGAGGTCACCAATGCATTCTGTCACCGGACTGCGTTATTGCAACAACTAGTCAATTGCTGCTCGGAGATCTTTTTCGAAAAGGCTTTTGCGAGAGCTAAGGAATTGGATGAGCACTTTGAGAAAACCGGGAAAACCGTAGGTCCATTACACGGGATTCCAATTTCCGTCAAAGATCAGATCAACTTGGAGGGAATTGATTCAGCCATGGGATTCATCTCGCTCTTGAATAAGTCGATCAAAAAGGATGACATCTCCAAACTTGCTATTATCCTCGAGAAAAACGGGGCAATATTTTTTGTCAAGACAACCACTCCAATGGCAATGATGGCATATGCCACGGTATCCAATATCTATGGACCAACCCAAAACTCCATCAACCGGAAAGTCTCCTGTGGTGGCTCTTCTGGAGGTGAAGGTGCTCTTGTTGGTGCCAGAGGGGCATTGATAGGATGGGGTACGGATATTGGTGGCTCCATAAGAGTTCCAAGTGGCTTTCAAGGGATTTATGGGTTGCGGGGATCGACAAGCAGATTGCCTTACTGCAAGTTGACGAACTCGTTTGCTAATCAGCCAGTGCTTAGTTCGGTGGTGGGGCCTATGTGTCAAGACTTACAAGATTTGAAGTTCATTACGAAATTGGTTATTGATAACAAGCCCTGGTTCTATGACCCTAAAGTTCCACCTATTGAATGGCGACCAGTAGATCTACCAAAAAAGTTAAGCTTTGGGGTGCAAAGGTGGAATAAATTTGTACAGCCACATCCTCCTGTGAAAAGAGCCATAGAGACAGTTATACGCGCCTTGGCGCGTGCTGGTCACGAGGTTATCGAGTGGGACCCTCCTGTCTCAACCATGCATCTCCAAAAGATTGCTGTTGATATTTACGGAGCCGATGGATATAAAGAGGTTGTTGATTTGTGTGCGGAAAGCGGCGAGCCAATTGTTAAGGAAATCTTGGCAATTGCGGGTAGTTCCGGCCTTCCTGAGGGGGTAGCCAACATTCATGAGCATTGGGATCAAGCAAAGAGAAGATATGAGTCCCAACAAGCGGTTGATGAGTATTGGTGGAGCACTGATAAACTAACGAGTACTGGCAGACCTGTAGATGGTTTGATATGTCCGGTATGGGACTCTGCATCCTTTCATACGTCAGATGTTGTCAAGTTTTGGGGAGACTATACTGCCCAATTTAACACATTGGACTATGCGGTTTGCGTGACCCCAGTTACAAAAGCCGACAAGCTGGTTGATGTTGTTGGGGAAGATTTCAAACCTGTTACCCCTCAGGACAAAATCGTTTGTGGGCTATATGATGCTGATCTATATGATGGAACACCTGTATCAGTCCAAGTTGTTGCCCCAAGATATCAGGAAGAGACTGCCATAGCACTTTCCGAAATTGTCAGCAAAGCATTGGCAAATGAACGTATGTCGTCATCGTCGTAATCCGCAATCGAACCTTAGTAATGCTAGTATACCGATAAAAGATAGTTTAGGCTTAGATCGAAATATCGTAGAAAAAGATACAATCCCGAGTTTCGCATAAGCCCTCTATACAGTACAGCAATAAACACATACAATTTTTCTACTTGAAACGAATCAATGCCGATGTAGTTTGCTGGTAGAAAACACTAGATCTGCATGTTGATCAAAGGAAAAGGGAATAGGCGGAGACAGGAAGACAATTTCAAATTAGGTGTCCGCAAAACACCGAACCAGAGACTCGCAATTACGGGGCCGACCTGGAGGTCGGAGATGAAACTTGTAATGAGCACAAGAGGAGTTCGAGATATCACATGCGGAGCCGATATTTTTCTGCTTATGCCACATTTGTGGCTGCTAGGGAAACTTTGCCAAGCTTATTTTTTATGATTGCTTTGCCCATTGCGAGGAGAGAAGGATAAACTCAAAAGCTCCAGTTTCCCGACATGTTTTTTTTTTCTTTACCCCAGATTTATTTAGCGAGACAAAAAGAAGCTGTCAAATTGCTGTTGCATTCGCCGTGGGGTTGGTAGGGGCGGTGCTGTAAATGTGATGTTACTGTAATTACGTCTCATAGTTATTGACATCTTATATGACATTACTATTGTCAGTGATTGGCCAAAGGAACCTTATTGACCCATTCGTGCTTGATTTCGACTTTACGTTATCGAATGTTTTTTTTTTGTTCCTTCGGCACGATTTTAGCTGTACACTTGTACAAGACAACAAAATGAAACGGTTAGCATATCCCTCTCAACTCTAGGGTTCAGATGGGGAAGAGACAAAAAAACAAAAAAAGAAAAGAGAAAGCAGGAAACTGGGGTTTGTTCTTTTTTTTTGATGATATCGATGGAGGAGAAGAGCTCCACTGACCATTACTTGATGAACTTTTTTTGGGGTCAGTTGATTTCATTGCTGGCTATTCTTTTATCTGCTCCACTATGGACAAGAGCCCAGTCAGCCATACATACGCCCGAATATTATCGCACTGCGGAGAGATGTTGTACAGCCCACTTCTATAGATTTTTTGTTTATTTATATAAATACCAATAGACTTCTATATGTACTTTCCAATAAAATGTTGCTTAATTGACTAAAGTAGAAACTTGAAGAGTATACAGTATTGACTACTTACAAATTCACCTTGCTTTATTCTGCTTTTTGAAACTAATAGCTAAAATTTCAACACTAAGACCACTCCATCATAATGGGAAAAGCCCTTGAGAACGAACATTTGATGAATCATGAGAAGATTCTTCCTCCAAAAGATTGGATCAAGAATCATCCTCATAAGCCAAACCTCTCCTCCATGGAAGAGTATGAGAAACTCTACAAGGAATCCATCGAGAACCCAATCAAGTTCTATGGTGATATGGCCAGGGAAAATCTTTCTTGGTCTAAGGACTTTAAAACGGTCAAATACCCAGAGACCGGATTCCACAACTCATGGTTTTTGGAAGGCGAGTTGAATGCTTCCTACAACTGTGTCGATCGTCATGCCATTAAAAACCCTGATAAGGTTGCTATTATCTATGAGGCCGACGAGCCTGGTGAGGGGTATAAAATTACTTATCGGGAGTTGCTTGCCAAGGTGTGCAAGTTGGCCCAGGTCTTGACAAGCCTTGGTGTGAGAAAGGGTGACACTGTTGCTGTTTATCTTCCAATGATCCCTGAGGCTATCGTCACCTTATTGGCAATTGTAAGAATTGGTGCTATTCATTCGGTGGTTTTTGCTGGCTTTTCATCCTCGGCTTTGCGCGATCGTATCAACGATGCCGATTCAAAAGTGGTGATCACTACCGACCAATCTAAGAGAGGTGGTAGAGTTATCGAGACTAAGAGAATCGTTGATCAAGCCTTGAAGGAGACTCCTCAAGTTAGAAACGTCCTTGTGGTCAAGAGAACCAATAACAAGTCGGTCCCTTTCAACAAGGGTAGAGATCTCTGGTATCATGAGGAAGTCAAAAAGTTTAAACCTTATGTTCCACCTACACCTGTCAGCTCGGAGGACATTTTGTACCTTTTGTACACTTCTGGATCTACCGGTAAGCCAAAGGGATTGATACACACCACCGCCGGATACTTACTCCATGCGTTGTTGACAGCAAAATACTGTTTTGACATGTCTCCTGAAGATGTCGTTTTTACCGGTGCTGATATTGGATGGGTAGCAGGTCACACATACGTTTGCTACGCTCCATTGTTGATTGGATCAACAACTGTTGTCTACGAGGGAACTCCAACCTATCCTAATGTCTCTAGATTCTGGGAGATCATCGATGCGTACAAGGCAAATATCTTCTATGTTGCGCCTACCGCTCTTAGATTATTGAAGCGTGCTGGGAACGAGCATATCAAAAATTACGATCTTTCCAGCTTGAGAACTTTGGGAACTGTCGGCGAGCCTTGTGCCCCGGAAGTCTGGGAGTGGTATTATGAAACCATTGGCAGAAAAAAGTGTACTGTTCAAGACACATTTTGGCAAACCGAGACCGGAGGTCCAATGATCGGACCTTTGGCCGGGGTCACCCCAATGAAACCTGGTTCTGTTTCTCTTCCGTTCTTTGGAAACGAAGTTGCAATCTTGGATATCGCAACAGGCAAGGAGCTCAAGGAAAACAAAGTTGAAGGAATCTTAGCTTTCAAGAAGTCATGGCCGGGGATCACAAGAGGTGTCTGGGGAGACTACGATCGTTACGAGGAGACCTACTTCAAACCCTACCCTGGATACTTCTTTACTGGTGATGGTGCTGCCCGTGACCAGGACGGATTCTATTGGATTGTTGGTAGAGTTGATGATGTTGTCAATGTATCTGGACACAGATTGTCTACGGCAGAGATTGAGGCTGCAATCTTGGAGCATCCAGTAGTTGCTGAAAACGCGGTTGTTGGGTATAGTCATGATTTGACTGGCCAAGCAGTTGCTGCTTTTGTTGCATTGAAGGACAATATGAAAGGTTTGAGCAAGGAAGAACTCAACGACGCAAAACAAGCTTTGCGACTTACCGTTCGTAAGGAGATTGGGCCTTTCGCAGCTCCTAAAATCATCTTCATAGTTGATGACTTGCCAAAGACTAGATCGGGAAAAATCATGAGACGTATCTTGAGAAAGATTTTGGCCGGCGAAGAGGACCAATTAGGTGACACTTCGACATTGTCCAATCCTGGTGCCGTCAAAAATTTGATTGAGATTGTTGCTGCTGATCAATCCTACAAGAACTGACTTTCGGATTTCCCTTTTTGTCACCACTTTTATGCTACATAGTTCATATCCTTTTTCTATTATTATCGTTTTACTCTTTATATGAGATTTTTATGTTATTCCAATCAATGTTATAATCACTTCTATATTGAAATTTACTTGCTTGTATACAGATACTGCCAGATCAGACATCAAAGCTTTGTTATTGACATGCAGATGTCCTTGAAACGTTTATCGATAATATCAAGCTGGTCTGCACGCTCGGCAGATGTGACAAAACTGATATTCATCCCATTTGTCTCCGTTGATATGGTGAACATATCGAACAATGGTCCGACAACTGTATAGCAACTAGCAAAAAATGCATTCACAATTTTCAAGTCATTGTTATGGTCGGTGACACTATTGCTGAGCATACCTAGATTGGAGCACTCTATAGCAGCAGAATGGTACTGGGATTCTGCCGAGCTTTCAAGAAAGCCTTTGACGGAAGGAAAAAGATTTAGAGCTGTGAGGTAGAGAAGCGCATCACGGCAACCGCTTTTTAACAACTGATTCAATTTCTCAGTGGCTGTTTGGGCTACGGATAGTATGGTCTCTCTGCTTTTATCATCAATGGAATCACCTATATCAGCTGGGAATATCCCATTGTATCCACATATATTCAAGCCAAGAGTATCTCCAGTATCACCCTCGACCAAATTGAGATCAAGAAGTTTCCTTAGGTTCACAGGAACCGAATACTTTACCTTTTTTTTGCCAAAGAAACTCGCCAAAGAAACCCTTAAAGCCACAGAGAGCCAGACCGTTAGACTGATATTCTTGCGTTTGCAACTCTCAAGCAAGGTTACCAACTCAAGACTGGTAAAATTCATAAGCAAGAATCTTGATTTGCTGGTAGTTTCCTTCATCTCATACACGAATACCATGTCGTCACTCTTGAAGAAATCTGTCACCTTTGAGAAGAACAGATGTAGCGCCGGCTTGAGCAACTCAGAGTAAACTAATTGTATGGTGAAGGGGACTGGTAGAGATACCCTGATACGCGATTCCTGAGGCTGGTAAGAAGAGTTGTGAACAGATGTGCCGTTTGAAAAGATTACTGTATTGAGATCGGGCACTTCAAGCGCATCGGATGCAGCAGAGTAATTACGTCTGAGCTCTTGGTGAAATAGGACTCCACTCATCCCGTCAAGAGTGGCATGGTCGTAGAGGAAAGTTGCAGTCAGATCATTGAGAATGACAAGTTTCCATAACGGTTTTTTGACATTGTAGTCAAAGGTGTTGCCAGTACTATGCAACTTTTCAAGATACTCGGCATCGAAGTTTTTGTTTCCGAGTTCGAGAACGTCAGATAGTAGAATTTCATCTAGCGTGTCAAAAGTGTAGTCCTCTGAGTCTTTTGAGCTGTTACCAGAACAGAAAAAGTTACTGTGAAGTTGTTGGTGGGCATTGATGAGTGTTTTGAGAGCTTCGGTTAGATATGGACGATTAGCGGTGCTGAAAATCGGCTCGGAGTATTGCGCGGTGAGAGAGACAGTTGTGCTGAGGTTCAACCTCGTTCTCCAGATATAGTATTGTTCGAAAGTTGATGCTGGTCTCATACTTTCTTGATTGTTATATGTATATATGTATAAGCTCGGCGGTAGATAGAGAACGTTTACACATAATCTGTGATTCGAGTGTCGAAGTGGTGAAGCGGATAACTATTTTCTGTATTTTTCAGAATTTCAGCGATGCGGAATTGGCCAGCCTACAGTCGCGTCGATGCAGCACACATTGGATATATTTTACTACACATTCTCACTCTCGATATAGCAATCAAATGTATTTCAAATAACAAAAATAAGTTTTTCAGAATAACGTATTTCAGAATAATAAATATCTCAAAGTTTCTCAATGGCGTACCTCAATGGCGCACCAAGGAATGATAAAGTATCTCAATTGAGTGATTCTCCGTCTTCAGCCAGTTCACTTTTTGGAACTCTTGACAATACGAATCAAGTCCTCGACTACCTGCGGGTTCGACAACGTCGACGTGTCCCCCAATTGGTCCTCCTCGCCCGCCAAAATCTTACGCAAAATCCGTCTCATGATCTTCCCGGATCTGGTCTTAGGCAAGTCGTCGACAATAAAGATCACCTTTGGCGCAGCAAAAGGCCCAATCTCCTTCCGAACACCCAAAATGATGTTCTTCTTGGCCTCCTCAATGGCTGAATCTGGCAAGTTCTTGTTCTTCAAGGCAACAAACGCAGCAATGGCCTGGCCAGTCAATTCGTGCGAATAGCCAACAACAGCGTTCTCGGAAACAATAGCGTTCTCCAAAATGGCTGCCTCGATCTCCGCAGTGGACAATCTGTGCCCAGAGACATTGACAACGTCGTCAACTCTACCAAGAATCCAGTAGAATCCGTCCTGGTCGCGAGCCCCGCCGTCGCCGGTGAAAAAGTACCCTGGGTACGGCTTGAAGTACGTCTCGTGGTATCTCTCGTAGTCCTGCCAGACAGATCTCGTGATCGACGGCCATGAGCTTCTGATACAAAGAACACCCTCCACGTTGTTCCCCTTCAACTCCGCGCCCGAAACAGGGTCGACAATCACGGGATCAATGCCAAAGAAGGGCAACGAGGCACTCCCCGGCTTCATTGGAGTGAGTCCGGCCAACGGAGAGATCAAATGCGATCCGGTTTCCGTCTGCCAGTACGTGTCTTGGATTGTGCATCTGCCACGGCCAATCTTCTCGTTGTACCACTCCCAGATCTCTGCAGCGATAGGCTCTCCGACAGAACCCAAAACACGGAGCGAGTCAAGCTTGTGCGACGCAATGTACTTGTCTCCGGCCTTTTTCAAGAGTCTGAGGGCCGTAGGAGCAACGTAGAACTGGTTCACCTTGTACTTGTCGACAATGTCCCAGTATCTGGAGAAGTTCGGGTACGCAGGAGTCCCCTCAAACACCACAGTGGTGGCTCCGTTCAATAATGGGCCGTAGACGACATACGTGTGTCCTGTGATCCACCCAATGTCCCCTGCGGTGAAGAAAACATCGTTAGGGTTGACGTCAAAGACATACTTAGTGGTAAGAAGCGCCCCAAGGAGATACCCTGCCGTGGTGTGCTCGATCCCCTTCGGCTTTCCGGTCGAGCCCGAGGTGTATAAAAGGAAAAGAGAGTCCTCGGAGTTGACCGCAACAGGTGGAATGTATGTCTTTTGCTTGACAGTTTCCTCGTGGTACCACAAATCCCTGCCCTTGGCAAAAGGCACGTGTTTGTTGCCTGTTCTCTTGACAACAATGACGTTGGAGACTTGTGGGGCCTCCTTGAGGGCCTCGTCAACGATCTTCTTCGTCTCGATGATCTTTCCTCCTCTCTTGGACTCGTCGGAAGTGATGACAATCTTCGAGTTGGCGTTGTTGATCCGGTCGCGCAATGCGCCTGATGAAAACCCTGCGAAGACCACAGAATGGATGGCTCCTACTCTGACAATGGCCAAGATTGTCACAATAGCTTCTGGGATCATAGGAAGGTATACGGCAACAGTATCGCCCTTTTTGACCCCCAAATTGGTGAGAACTTGTGCCAATTGAGACACTTGGGCAAGAAGCTCACCGTATGTGATCACTGAGCCCTCGCCAGGTTCGTCCGCCTCGTAGATGATCGCCGGCTTGTCTGGATTGGCAAACGCGTGGCGGTCCACGCAGTTATACGACGCATTGAGCTCTCCGCCCAAAAACCAGGTCGAATGGAAGCTTTTGGAGTTCTTAGGGTACTTGACCACATCGAACTTTTTGCTCCAGGAAAGCTCCTTCAAGGCAGCCTCGCCAAAGAAGGTCTCTGGGTCCTCGATGGACTGCTTGTAGAGCTTCTCGTACTCAGCAAGCGAGCCGATGTTGGGCTTAGAAGGGTGGTTTTTGACCCAGTCCTTAGGAGGGAGGATCTTGTCCTCGTGCATCAAGTGCTCGTTCTCAAGGGGTTTTGGCATTTTACCTGATATTCAGAGCGGATAGAAAGTAAGTAAAGAAGCAGAAATGAGTAGAGAGCAACAAGTAGTAGAGAGCAAAAATATATGCAGTAAATATCTATGTAGAAGTGCGATTATCTATGTAGAGCTCAATTGTTTATCTATAAGCAACAGTTTCCGAAAATGCGGCCAACTTTTGCACAGAAATCCCCCACTATATATATCTGACAAGCACCCGCATCAGTCCAATGTCTCGCAATAATATGTCTTAGCACTGCATTTGGCACTCCAGACTTCCTGCGGCTGTTTGCACCACAAAAATTGTTGAATAAAATGTTGTGGTCAAAGGGAGAGTGAGGGGAAGGCGCTTGCGCAATATAAGGTTAACAAGCACAAGGGAAAAAACAACATCGGCAAAAGGTATAAGGGAAGCGAATCATTAGTCCACCACACAAAACAAAGTGCCAGATGACCGCAGGCGGACCATGATGCCGGCGGGACCACATCCACCCGTCCATGGATTTGTGCGAACTGTGTGCTAATTGCTCGCAATTGACTTGTAATTTGCTAGTGACAGGAAACTGTTTTTCGTCAATTTCTCACCGGGGTACTTTGTAGGACGTCCGATAATCCCAAGGCTGAATGGCGCCTGGAACATTGTGTATACCCAGGAAAAAAAGAAACAGCGGTTTTGCCACTGCGAGCAACACCAAGAGGAGGGGCAATTTTGCACGCAGGCTAGATTTCAGGCCGCCAAGCTCCCGCAATAAATGATGGAAAGTGGAGAAACATTACGGCTGCCCGGAATCAGCTTTTCACACTCCGGAATATCAAGACGTCTCTATACAGGCGATGGTAGTGTGTGCTGTTGTCATTATTATTTAGAAAAAGTCAGTTACATCATATGCTATACATCAGAGAATTTCGAAATTCGTCAACAAAAAATCCTTCAATGACTGCAAGTAGTCACTCTTGATCGAATCGTCGATCTTTTCGTTGTAGAACTCCTCGAGATTGAGCTGGTTGATTATGTTGCCGAACTTCAAGTCGGTGCTGTCGTTTTTGTTCATGATTTCAAAGATTTTCTGTTTCAACTCGTCTATCCATCCACTCTGATATAATTTCTGTTTGAGTTCCAAGTTGATTCTGTCGTACTCTCCCGACTCAATCAACTGTTTGATAATTTGCGTCTTGATAGTCTGCTCCTTTCCGTTCATAGTTGCAGTTGTGGTCTCGGTCATTTTATGTTCCTAGCTCTAAATGAAGTTTTTTGGCAACGAGTAAAGTCACTGATTGGGCTGCAAATGCTGGTGAAGGTTTTGATGCTCTAGCTGTGCTGCTTAGGCTGTCTATGTTGATCATCCTCGTGTTGTAACTCAGGAAGACTGGAAGTAGTGGATGAGAAAATGAGAACATAATTAGTGTTTTCTCAGGGGCCCCAGGCACATAACCTCAGAATCTGCTTTCTTTTTTTGGCGCATGAAGAAAACTTTCAGCCTCATTATAAAAAGACGAAAATTTTTGTCGTCCACAAATTTATTCATCTTCTTACTCTAATGAACTCCACGGCCGACGATCGCTGCAAAGGATATGGTACAGTATCCATAGATAAATGTGCTAATATAGTCCAGTTCTCTCTCCTTCTCTCATGTAAGCAACTTTCTGGAGTTTCTAGCTTGGGTACGAGCCTTCTCCGACACAATCATTGCACTCACTTAAGTTGATTTGATTCATTGGACACACTCTCTTCACTCTCAATTATATATTGAGCGTGACAGAGAGACGTCCATTGAGCTTGCCTAAATATCATTTCAATGTGTCACTGTGCATAGATCAATATGCATATTAATGTTAATCGTGGATCAGGTTCTTTTCTTTTTGATCACAAACGGGAGTTATTTCCGGATGTGTTTGAAAGGCAGAAGTAATCTTAACTCCATCTAAGCAAATCAGATTTTAGAGCTACGGAATTTGGCTTTTGACTGATTGATGGTAGTTTTTACCATTTTGAAGTCATGTTCATGTCATTTTCTATCTTCAATTCGATTGTTTATCCTGATTCTTATCTAAAAAAACTCACTTATTTTAGGAATCTCCTATTGCATAACATCTACATAGCTTTCGTGCGCTGACTCGCACGACACCTTTATGATCAGATTTGATATCTTTTAGCTAGTTGAATACCCGTAGCAATACTTCCAATTTTGGAGTCTATCTTGTATCCTTTGGCACTAAGTTTTGCTAACTCTAACGGCAACTCCGACAAGTTAACCATGAAAGTTTCGATAAACTCGTTGTCTTCCAATTTAGGGACTGGATTTTGATTCTCAGGCTTGCTCATATCCACCTTTAAAGCAACCATGATCAAATTAGTGTTGGTGAAACCAGGATCGTTGAATAATATTTCAGAATTCTCAACATGATCAGTAGCTTCCTCGCAGATGTAGCCAGTCTCCTCGTGTAATTCACGAATTGCGCATTGTACAGGAGTTTCATTAGGATCTAACAACCCTGCTGGGAACTCAATACACATCCCTTCAATTGGAGGTCTAAATTGCTTTTGTAATACAATCTTAGGACCCTTTCCACCCACTCCTTCAACCAAAGCAAGAATTCCTACTCCATCAATCTTGGCTCCTTCAATTCTCGTGGTTCGTGCAGCTCGTTCCCAGTCACACTTCTCTCCATTAGGATTGATGTAATGAATTTTCTCTAATTTTGTCCATTTTCCCGTCTCTAGGAGCTCCACACGTTCAATCTTGGCTAATTCAGGTGAATTCTTTTTTTGACTTGACATTTCTCGGTTTAATATGCACTGTTTTATAGTTCTTGACTGTTGTAGTATCAATGGCCTGGTTCTTGCTGTGACAAAATTCCTGAAAGACATCCAGAGGCAGTTCAGCTAAATTTGAATCAGATGCGTCTAGAATTGTCTTCGTTCTCTGGTTGATGCACTAAACATGTTTAGCAACATGTGTATAATCACAAGAAAATGGAACAGCTGCTATTTTTTGTTACTCTTGATTTTTAATCATTTTTCCTTTGATTACTCCACGCATCAGCCGCCTCCCGATAGCTGGACAGAAAAAAAGATTATATAAACTCGACAAAGTATACTATAATAGGCATCTTCTGTTTCTTTCTAGTTATTTCAAGTACAAATTAGCAAGTCTCCACCAAACAATAATAACACCAACTACTGCTAAATTGTACTTTTACTATGATAGTTGTTGATTTCATCAGATGGTTGAACTACCCAACTTGGGTGTGGGCTCTTATTGTCGCATATCTCACTATCCCGTTAACGTTTTACATCGTTCTTCCTGCGGTGCTTCAGCCTACCCCCAGATCAGTTTATATCAATGACAATGGAGAGGAGGAGGAGGATGAAGATAAGCGTATCATGATTGTTGTTCTCGGCGATTTAGGGCACTCTCCGAGAATGACTTATCATGCAAAAAACTTTTCTCGAAATGGCTACTCTGTTGAATTATTCGGCTACTTGCTTTCCGACGTCCCAAGTTACATTGTCGATGACCCAGACATCAGAATTAACGAAATAAAGTCAATCAAAAGCACAAAACTCAAAGGGGTGCTAGGTTTGGTGGAAAAGGTCTTTCGTCAGCACTATTCGTTGGTTAAATTAATCTTCCAGTCCAAATTCAAAGGTTCAAAATACGTATTAATTCAGAATCCCCCAATTTTGCCAATTTTACACATAATTATCGTCTGGAAAACTCTCTTTTCTAAGAATACCAAGATCATTATTGACTGGCACAATCTAAACTACTCGATATTACAGTTGAAGTTCCAGGACTCATCCTTGCCCCTAATACCTAGATTGCTAGTCCAGTTTATGAAGATGTACGAGCTAATGCTATCAAAGTACTTTGCGACATACCACCTTACGGTTTCTAAGAGCATGAAGGAGTTTCTCATCAAGCAATTCCTTTCAGCTTCGACCTCTGTGTCTGTTTCTCCCAACATTGCCCCTTCTACACTGCGCATCCTTGCTATGCGGAAAGAAAGAGAAATAGCAAAGATTTCTGAAAAAATTATTGTTTTATATGACCGCCCAGCTAGCGAGTTTAAATGTGTTACTGATCAATCTACTAAACTTTCACTCGTCATAGATTTTTCTCACTTGGCTATTCTTCCCTTGGGCTTTTCTCATAAGACTCACAAAATTATTATCACCAGTACTTCTTTCACTCCAGACGAAGATTTTAATATTCTTCTAGATGCCTTGAAGATCTACGAAGCACAGCAAGCCGAAAGCAATAGCAATAGAAAAATAGTCATGATAGTTACGGGTAAAGGACCTCTTCAGAACCAGTTTAATGAGAGAGTTAAAGCCCTTAGGTTTTCCGACACTATCACCATTGAGAACGCTTGGTTCCTGCTCAGAAGATACCGTGAAGTTATATCTATTGCTGATTTGGCAATTTCTTTACACACATCTTCCTCTGGCCTTGATCTCCCTATGAAAATTTTGGACTATTTTGGCTGTGGGATCCCTACTATATCCTTGACATTTCCTACAATTGGAGAACTTGTTCATAACGGTGAAAATGGGCTCGTTTTGAAAGAAAACACTCCTGAATTGTTGGCTGAGTCTATCAGCGATTGTTTGGATGAATGGAATGATGAGCTCTATGAAAAAATCAAAGATGGTGCTGTTAGAGAAAGCCATTTGAGATTTGACAGTAATTGGTTCAACACGTTGCAAAGTATCCTTTAGTTTGTTGTTCTAAAAAAATTCACTATTATATTTTCTTTATACCAAAACGACAAAATTTTAATGACTGGATGTATTTGACTCAAAACAGAACTTTGTTAGGTTTTTGTGCGCACTGTGTAAGCGACTTAGTCTCCAATTTTACAGAAAAAACCGTAAGAACATTATGCATGCTAGAAAAAGTTCGTTCACTTCTCGTTTTGGAGGCATCACTCATCAAGCTTGTTGCAAGTCATTTATGAAATTTGCGGTAAAGGTATAGTGTGGTATGACCTCTCAGGATGTTCTCCATTAATTACAACCCTATGCTTCTCAGTTCCCCTCAGTACGTGCGATATTTATAACTAGACCCTGAGCCCAGACATCACATAACGTTACAAATTTATAGCTAAACGCACTACTTATGTTGAATGACAGATTATCAAAAAATTGATCTTTCAACATAAAGAGCATTGAATTCGCAAAACTCTGCTGTCACATCTTATACCACCAAAGTAATTTCGCAAAGAGCAAGTTAGCCAAGAGACATCCTCACCAAGCTCGTAAACACATGAAAATGCAACTTGGCAATGATAGCCGTGACGAAGAAATTCCACCAGCCAAACCTAATCGACCACCACCGAAAACGAGAAAATTCTCAATCGATAACATCATCAATGACACCTTGAAGGTAGCGCCGACAACATCTGTCAATTTGGAGACCGTGAACTCACCCAACACCAACATCAATGCTGGGAAAAAGGCAGTGATTTCAACTGGTGTTAGTTCCGAATCATTGAACCCTCTATCAAATAATCAGTCCAATTTGTGTGATCGTTCTCCGAATTTGAGTGTGCATAGTGCTAGAGTTCTCAATGACAGTTTCTCCTTAGACGGCTTGAATCTTGATTGCTCTTTTAATGAATTTAATGACAACAATAGACATGAACGCAGTCCGAGCCATGACAACGATAATGATAGTCAATACTCGATTTACTCCAAGCTTTCACCTACCAACTATCCTATCTTGACAATAAACAACGACGACGTGGACCAGGTAAGCATATTGGAGAACGAGCTTGGTGAACTTATCCGCGATGACTCGTCAATCAATAATGAGCATTTGACAAAAGTAACATCGTCCCAGCCCTCTTTAAAGGTATCAGGTAACAAGGTGATAGATGAGCAGATAAATATTTATGATTTGATTCAAAAGATCAGTCAAATCGAAAACTCGTTAAACGTAGACGAATCGATGAGCATATACGATCTACACAAAAGTAAAGCAGATAAACAGCAAGAGCAACAAGAAGACCAGAATCTGGAGCGGGACCTTCAAGAAGAGCAGCAGAAGCCTGAACAAACTAACGATGAGATCTTCTTCAAGAACAAGAAGCAGTTTTTTGTATTGTCGTCGGCAGGAAAGCCAATCTTTTCGTTGTTCGGAAAAGACGGTATTATTGTCAACTATATGAGTATAATCCAGACCCTCATTTCATCATTCAGCGACAACCTCAATGGGGACAATTTGAAGAGCTTTATTGCAGGGAATACGAAGTTTGTGGTTTTGAATAAGGCGCCTGTATATCTTTTGGCGATATCATCATATAAGGCGGAAACAGTGGGCGAGATTCGAAATCAGCTATTCATTCTCTACAACTTCATTCTTTCCATAATATCGAAGAAGCAGCTTTTGAAGTTTTTTGACATGAAGGATAACTTTGATCTCACAAAGGTGCTAAATAACTCTGATTTCTCAAACCTTCGAAAGGTTTTGATGAACCGCATCCTTCATCCCGTGTTTTTCCTCAACGGGATTGAATCATTATATCTATCTTCTTCTATCAAGTTGAGCATCAACTCTATAATATCGTACAACCGAATAAACGAGATTCTATATGGAATTCTCTCGGATGTGAATGGCAAAGTCATCACGATAATGAGGCCAAAAAACCACTATTTACATACTATGGATCTACAAATCTTGCTCTCGATGATCTTCAATAAGTCGAATCGAAACCCACAGCACTCCAAAAAACTAATCATTAATTCTAAGAAGAAAAAAAATATTATCCAGTCAGAGAATCCAATGAATACTAAGGACAAGCAGTTTGACCTTCGAACGGGGTCTATCGTGGAGGAGATCGAGTTCTCCAACGAGGAAGAGCTTTGGTTTCCCATTTGCTTGCCGCAATTTAATCCAAACGGGTTTTTGTACTGTTTTGTGAGCTACATCGATATCAACAACATCGAAATACGATCCTCAGACAGTCATGTGAAAATCGAGTCAGGAACAACTGATGATCGCAACAAGCTTGTGTTGATTTTGTTGTCCCCCGACAAGAATGCATTCTTCAAAATACGCGAGAGTGCCAAGCGGATGATCACATCCATGCTTTTAGATTCCAAGTCTAAGATTCTCAAGCAGATCCTCAAATCCTTCAGATTTAACTACAAATTGAACTATTTGACCCTTTTCAACGATAGTAAGGCGCTGGTAGTCCCGCATGCCCTTGAATCTGGTGTTGGTGCCGGCCCTGTCGCTGGTGGGAATATTGATGAGACGTTTTTCCACTTTATTTTCAAGTCAAAGAAAAACTCACAGATATTTATGCCTAATTTCAACTCCATCAGCTCCTTGTCTATCAACAATATCTCCTTCGAAAGATTGATTTTATTGTACAAAGAGCTTTATGCGGCTTTGCAGCATACCCAAACTGAGACAGGCTCATCAAGTATCATCAACTCGCAAGCCACTACTTTTAATTTCAGCAGTACGTTTGATGACAGCCGCGCGAATGGTGCTCCAGACTCCGCTCATAGTAAACCAAGTGCCACTTCTGCTTCCACAGATGAAACTCAGCCACATGACCAAGAGCGGACACAAGCACAAGAAGAACAGAAAGCTCAGGGACAAGCTCGTGCTCATGCGCATGCTACAGCCGCAGCTGCAGCCGCTGCAGCGGTTGCCGATAGCCTTGGAACCAGCAATTCCAACTTGGTGTACATGAAATGGAACATCGATGGCACAAAGCTTTTTGGAATTGCTTATTCAAATTCAAACTACGAGATCTTTTTGATACTCAAAAATCGGTTTATCAATAAAAAGCAGCTAGCTAGAAACTTGAAAGTCATCATCAACTGGATTTTCAAAAACTTCAACCGACTCTTTATCTCGGGTATCACCTTCTAACCATATATGGATGAAAGTATATGTTTTATATAGCAACTCTGCCCGTATAATAATATACGTACGCACCTTTGGTGTTTCTCGTGCAAGATTGACAGTTAGTGGTGCCATCCAGCGTTCTTGTAGCATGAAATGCACACATTTTTCTTGTCTTAGACGGGTAGCTGTCGCCGTTCCTATCGGTTCTCTGTTTTTCTCTAGATCCATGGCAAGATTAACTGCTGTTTCTCTCACACACACTGCGAAAAAAAATGCAGACTACGAAATTCTTTTTTTGGTCAAAAAGACGAGAAAAAAAGACCCGATTTTATAGCCAAAGCTAAATGAATATCACAAAATCGAACACTGACCATCAGCTATCTGTTACAATTTCTTTTGGATCAACTACTCTTAACGCCGCAAGAACCCATAGTCAAACATCTATTCCTTCCTCATATACGAAGTATACCGCTTAGTCCATCTCTGTCCGGAATTCTTCATACTTTTGCAACAAAGGAATCAAATCTCGAGGGTATATTTGTCGATCACTCAATCGTTCGATAACACTATCATCAACATCGTCCAGGTGCCACATCTAAACGATTTTACAGTTAAAACTTAACAATACAATAAAACATAATCAACAATGAACAGCGAAGCTTGGTAAGTACTCTTCATCTCCGAGCTTGATCTCCAAACCTGAGGCTCAAATGATCTGGGTTGAGTGCCTGCTGAAATGCAAGACATTGGATCCGCAGCATTCACATTTACGACCTGATCTCACTCACCGTTCGTGTTTTACTAACGACCCATATAGGCTTTTCATCTTGGCAGTGATCCTCAATGCAGTGAATCTTTTCCTGCAAGTGTTCTTCACCATCATGTATTCCGACTTGGAATGCGACTACATCAATCCTATTGAGTTGTGTAACAAATTGAACAAGTACATCATCCCTGAAGCCTCTGTCCACGCTGTTTTAACCTCCTTGTTGCTTATCAACGGCTGTTGGTTCTCATTTTTGATCAACTTGCCTCTCTTGGCCTTCAACGCCAACAAGATCTACACCAAGAACTACAAGTTGGACGCCACTGAAATTTTCAGAACCTTGTCCAAACACAAAAAGGAGAGTTTCATGAAATTGGGGTTCTACTTGATTTTGTTCTTCTTCTACTTGTACAGAATGATTGTTGCTTTGATTGCTGACGACATGTAAAGCAGCCAAAGAAAGAGCCGCCCAGTGCTGCGGTTTTTCCCATCCAGGGGGAGGAAGGCAAACGGAACCAGCGAGCAAAGAAAAAAGCCTTGCGAAAAGGAGAAAAATTGCACAGTAGTAATTACGCAAAAGGTGAGGAAAAGGCTCTTGTCTGGACCTTGTTGGTTGCTTTTGGCTGCTGGCCCTGTGATGAGCTCAATAGATCCATGTTTGTGCGAATATATGCGATTATATAACTGTTTCTATTGAATGCACCTTTTGATTTTAAAGCTAAAAGTTACAATTACTCCGTGTAAACGATAATACTGTCTAGTGTTCTGTATTCTTGAACTCGGATCAAACTATCTCTATATCTATATAAACATCTCTATATATTTACGTGCGGTTCGCAAGAACTACCGCGATTTCGTTCTGTTATTTCTCAAAACCAATTCAACCGGCTTCAAAAGTTCAAAACTACATAACAAGTTCTTATCGATATTCATCACCGCACCCCAGTTGTTGAACTCTCCGCAATAGTTTGGAGCACTGAAGACCGTCACGAGCTTCTTCTTATTGAAGAACTCGTAGCCGTCCTCAACAACCATGTGGCCACGGACAATCAAATCGAACTTGAACCGGCTCAAAAACTCATTAACGTTTCTTTTAGAAAAGAAAAACGACACGCCTCGATCATTAGGCGACCAGTCGTTGCATTTGTCGCTCGGGTCAGACCACAACAAGTCGGACAAAAGACCAATCTCAGGGATATCTGTGGGTCTCTTGATCTTGTTGATCTGCTTCATACTCTTCAAGAAAGGCGACAATCCTCCATGGACACAGAATATCTTGTTAGAGATGATCGCCGCTATCGGAAGAACATTGAAAACATCAACAAAACTCTTCCATAGTTTAACAGAACCAGCTCTTCTTTTGCACTCGTCGTAGAACCCGTAGATTCTTGTGATACTACCAGACTCGTGGTTTCCTCTAAGCATGAAAAAGTTGTTTGGATACTTGATTTTGAAGCATAGCAATAACAAGAAAGTTTCTAGAGACTGCTTACCCCGGTCAACATAATCGCCTAAGAATAAGTAGTTACTGTTGGGAGGAAAGCCCGACAACTTCAAAATCCGCAAAAGATCGTTGAACTGCCCATGCAAATCGCCAACCACCTTGATAGGCGCAGAAAGCTCCAACAACGTGGGCTGCGAGGCAAATATATCCTTGGATTTGCTGAGAATATACGTGATTTCGTTCTTCTCAACCACAAGCCTGTTCGAGTACGATTTGGACAAGCCAATCTCGATCAAACGGTCAATAATCGAGTCGATATCGATCTCGTAGTGATTGCTGACCTTTCTGTTGAATTTAGGGTTGTACAACTTCTGGATATTGCTGCTGCTTCCCACGGTAGCTGGGGCTGCAGACGAAGAGGCGTTGGGAGCACATACAGCCTGGCCGGGGCCACTAACAGGAGAGACGTGTTTGGAACTATTAACAGGAGAAGAGGCGTGTTTGGAGCCACTAGAAACAGAGGATGTATGTTTGGAAGTACGGCTGGTCTTCTTCTTTGCCTTCCGGGTGCTGGCTGTAGCTGGAGCAACGCCAGGCTGATCACCAAACCATTTTCCATTAGCCTCAGACGAGGAGGCAGAAGTGGACAACGGTTCCTCCTTGATAGCGAGCAAACCATAATCAGTCGAATAAGAGGTGATATCCGTCGTAGTATAGAACATATTCCCATTGGTCAACGAGTTTTCGTCGCTTGTGACAGTCTCGGAGGCAGAGGTGACAGAAGTGCCTGTAGTAGTGGTAGAAGCATCTCCATGGACAGGCGGAGACAAAAACGAGTCGATACTCTTCTGTTTGCCACCGGCCCTGATGTCTATGGCGAGGCTCTTCAATCCAGAAGAGACAGGACCCGATTTGGTGTAGGGCACGATGCTGTCGCTGCTTTGCGAGCTATCGCCGTCGTCATCGTTGTCACGTTCTCCCAGGAAGCTGCTGCTAGCAGAGGTGATGGTGGAGGCGGCCGGGTGAAGCTGGGGAACAGCAACAGCGCCGCTGGAGTCGAGATCGTCTTCGAAAGTGTGGTGCACCGAGTTGAAATAGTTTGAATCATTGGGCTGTTTGGCCAACACCTTATTGCCGTAATTGTTGGACAAAGGATCGTGGTTTTCGTCAGGAGACACGGTTGCGTGGATAGTGAGGGTGGTTTTGTTGGGGTTGATGGAGGAGGAGGTCAGTAACGGGGTGCCCCGATTACTAATACCAGAATTGGTACTTTTATGCTGCAGTAACGGATACCTCGACGGAGGGGGTTTCGAGCTGTCTTCATCTCCGGGAGAGACCAAGCTGCTGGATCCGCCTTGAGAGTCACTGTTAGCACATGATGTTGATGATGAACCTTTCGACGGAGTGTTTCCCATTTGCCAACAGTGCTAAAAACTGATGAGTTTCACACGAAGGTCTTGCGCAAATCTGAGAAAAAAAAGGAAAAAAAGAAAAGAGTCAAGAAAGAACAGGCAGATAACGCGTCAGAAGACGATGGATTGGAGTGACTCGTGTTCCGACTACGATATAAACGCCAGGTCAAAGAAGAGGTGTATTCAAACTAGGTAGGCTTGCTGAGCAAAAGCAAAAGTCGGCTTCAACAAAAAAAACAAGGAAAATCCATGGAGTTTTATCTTAGATCTAGCGTAGTGAGAGGAAAAATAACACTAATTTTTTCGGCAGGGTGAAACTGCTTCCACTCCTCCTCCTTCGCTCCCCTTTGAGCGATTGACACTCTTGATGTTGGGATGTCTTCTCTACATGACACCGGCGCAGATTAACCGTAGGAACTGGATTTTTTTGGGTGCTTTCTCCAGTAATACAGCAAAAGAGCTGATGGCGAAGTCGCAGAGCAGCAAGCCGCTTAGCTCCGAAAAGACCCTTGAGTTTCAGCCATTGGGTTACCCGTGCACATCCGAGCATCCGAGGACAAGGTTGGGCCAGAAGCATGGGCTCTTGTCTGTGCAGAAATGGGCATGTGACTTGGGGCAATTTCTTGTGCAGAAAGTTGTTGGCTGTGGGGACGTTAATAATATCAACACTGTGGGGGCGACTTGAAAGTAGCTTCACTGCGGGGTGACATGAATACTTTTCGCTCTTTGGTGGGGGCTGGGACACCACAAGATAAGCCGATGAGCTTTGACCTAAAAAGCATTCTATGTGAGACATGCTACGTGAAAATAGCACAAATTTGCAAGACACAAAACCCCGATATATTCTCTTTAGATGCTACTTTCTCTCGCTACTGCGTAATGGAGAGCATTCTCTTCAGTTGCTACCTTCTTTGTCTAGTGCGAGTGGCCGCAAGTTCCAATCCCGGACCAAGAAAAGAATCAGCTCTAAGTGTGATCAACATCTTAATCCTCAATCGTATACATAAATGTATGTCCCTGTACAGTGACGTCATGCCTCTCTATCGTTACCATAATTGTTATTGAAAACCTGCTATAAACACTAAACAAAACTATATCCCCGGGTTCAAACTGTCAAGTGCAGTGGTCAACACCTGTTTGCTCAAATCAATGGCTTCTTTCTCTTTCTGTAACTTCTTGCTGAGATAATCTGCCTGTGGTTGCGAGAGCTGGGGTGGCTTTTTCGCGATCTTCAAGTTATTTCCAGAATTCAACGCCGTATAGTTCTTGTAGAACTCAACCTGGCTTTTACAGGCCTGTTCCTTCACCGTTATGTTCTTGAGATTGTACGTCAATCTGTCAATCTCGTTGAAGAAAGCGGCCTCTGATTGTGAAATAGGAAGGTTTAAGCCCTTAGATCTATCCAAAGCCTTGTATCTGTCGGCCTTTTCCTTCAATTTCTGCAATTTGTTACTAAGCGTCAATTGGCGTTGGATAATCTTCTCAATTCTTCCAAGTCTGGAGTCGACCTCGCTACTACCATCAACATTTTGCGATAGTCTATTGATTATAGCAATGGTGTCATTCAATTTGATCAATTGCTGTTCCAATTCCTTCTTCTCCATTGCTGCATTGGCAGACAAGCACATTTGATATTTCGTAAGAAAAGCTATGTTGGATAAAAACACTTCTGATATCTCATTTACGAGCAAGATCAAGTCGCTGTTTTCGTCTTCCTCCTCGCCAATGCTGCTCCAGTTCTTGCGCGAGATGGCTTCCAACGATTGGCTCTTGAACTTTTGAACTTTCTCCTTTTTGGAGAAGTCGCTGATGAAATTATCAATCACCTGGTTATTGTTGTTGAATTGTGCTAGAAGAAGTTTGAAGTCCAATCTCTTGGATCTTTCCACAAACGAGGCAGAATTAGCACCGGCCGATGCGACCTTCAAATCTAATTGTGGTGATTTGCTAACAAGCTGCTTTTCAGTTTTGCTCAAGAACCCTTGATATTCAATAAGCTTGATCGAGTAATCAATCGAATAGGCAATAAACTCATCTTGCTTGTCAGTACTTTCGACAAGCCACACGCCCCTCACTGGGCTGCTTTGTGGACCTTTATAGATAACCTCTATCTTCAAAACTTTTGCGTCTGACTCTGGTTCCGATTGGCCAAGTAGCAAATTTGGTTTTGTGTTTTTTGTACTAGTGGCAGAGCTGATTGTGTGGCTCAATAGTTCGTTCCATTCGCTGAAGTCAAGCTTCAATAAATTTTGTTCGCCTGTGTTCGATTTAATGAGCGCAAACGACAAGTAAGGCCGGCTTGCAGCAAAAAGGCTGATGCTTATCTTCTGTGCCCCTGGGGCATTTCTGGATAGCGATGGAGATGCAAACTTCACGTGTTCTAACACCGATGCAGAAGGGGCAAGGAAATAGTCGTACTCAGTGGCTGACAATTGCTCCTCTTCGTTGTCTGCGGCGATAAATGAGTCGGCTGCCAACACTTCTTGCATGGACTGGGATTTAGATACATCCTCAATAAAAGTCGCTGATTCCGAAAGATCTGTGTTCCATCTCATCAAAAGATTGTTGTCCTGAGTTACTGCCAATAAGTCGCCACTGCTGTACGCTAAAAGCACCAAGTTGACGTTATCACGGCCGCAAGCGACAACCATATCCTGGCCATCGCAATTGTAGTCGTTAATAATGCTAGGTGGCAAGGTATGTATCACCAAAGGACCCTGGAGCTTGAGATTATTGCAGTTCACTTTGGTATTAGGACTCAAAAGATAATATTCCTCTAGTAGTTCGCTCATTCCAAATTTGAACTCTTTAGGAGCCTTTTCCAATTGAGAAAACAAATTCGAAGCCCAATATAGTTGCAATTGCAACGCTTGTTTTTGTAGTTTGCGCATCTTTGCAATCTCATCCTCCTCAAATTCGTCCAAAAAGTTCAAATCAATCGCTTCTGTATCGTTATGCAAGACTAGTGTATGATTGAGCAAGGTGGTGACAAATTTTCTGGTCACAGAGATTGTAGTTGGATGGAAAGGAAATAAGGAGTATAAATCCCCTTCTTGGGTGAAAATGTATAATGTCAAACATCCGACAGGATCTGCGACGTTATTTGAACCGAATGCAATCGTGATGGGTTTCTGGATTGAGTCGATATCACTGGAACCAAAAGATACGCTCGAATCGGCATTGCCGTGAGCACTATTCCCGCCAGAGGTGTGTTTCAAATTGAATTTGTTTGTAGGCTCCAAAAATGACGTCGTCAACTCGAAACTTCTGATGATGCTATCCTTGGAAAGAACAACAACATTAGAGTCTGATCTGCCGATAGGGTTCCAAATGACTTTTAGTACAGGATTTTTTGCTGAGTAGATTGACGAAGCCTTGTCAGCACCGCCAAGAACGAAACTCTGGACGTTCAATAACACCTCGAAATCGTCCAATAGGCCTGTTGGGGGAAGAAGAATTATTACTACCCGAGAATACCCCACGGCTGCCAAAAAAGACCCAGATTGGTTGATAACAAGTTCAGTTATTGTGAAGTCAATTTGAGGGACATTCAATGTCTTTTTCGCCTTATTGGCGATATTTATCAGGTCACTAACCTCTATGACATTGGCTTTGGCGGTGAAAATTTCTGATCCTTTACGGACAGCAATGAGTGGCCTCTCTGTAGTTTGAGCCATTTGAATGTAAGTGTTGGCAATTGAGTGGTTTTTTGTTCCTTATTTACTGAATATCTTTTTCTTGTGAATTCAATTATAGACTACCTCGATGTGCCTTGTCGCTAAAACTTTTCACTTACTCAGTGATCAAGTATCTCATTGACTGTATATTTTTTAAAATCGGTGTTTTTTTTTTTCTCCTTCCATATTTTCTCTCTTGGTTAGATTTTCCTTGCATACAAAAACTACTAAAAAACCCTCGGAATTGAATCGTTGATATTCCTCAGCACTATACAGACAGCACCAACTATAACGGCCACTACGATTCCCCGCAAAAGACTCTGTCAATCAACAAGATACAAACATATATTATTCGTGGTGCAAAAGTCTTTGAAGTATATACAGCTGGTCTCCCCACATATAGGGACGGTCTATCTGCGCTCACTACATTTGAGCCAAAAAGTTATTGGCTTTGATTTTCTTCACACTATCACGTCTCATCTGTCTCTTTCTGTATTTCATTGGATTCTGTTTCAATTCAGCATCTAATTTGGCGCTATCCAACAAGTCCCACAACCATGGAGGGTATTCCTCATCTTTAAGTGCCACAGGATCCTTACCGGTCTTCATTATTTTGAGATTTAGCGACGTTCCTTCTTTGCAAGATGATATATTCAAAGGTTTGGCAATTGCGTCTGCGGCGGCACCGGAAGCTTCTGGTTTGGTTGCCGCATTCATGATGAATCTGGAAGTGCCAAAGCAACGCTTGGCAGCCGTTATTCTTAGTATTTGGAACATGATTATTGATTTATTGACGGAATAGAATGACTATATGATGCTTCAGCTAGGGTATGTGAACTTTGGACAGATATCTATCAAGCGCTAAATAGAAGATGCCAGATCTTTCGGATGTTGTAACTATTCGATCGATCAAGCAGTGAGTGAGTGACCTTGGGGCTTTTCGGTTCTCAAAAAATTTTTTCGGTGTGAGATTTTCATGAATAGCTTTTAGTGTTCTTTTGATACTATAAGCACATTGTATGCATACTCCAATTTGACGGAAATCTCATATTTTTTTATGTATGGAGAGATGAGATCAGAGGATGAAGAAAAATTTTTCTTTTTTGGCACCCTGGTGAACATGAGAAATCTTTGAGACAGCGACTAATGAGCTCCAAAGTTCAAGTAAGAGAATAGCAGCAGTGCAAATTAGGACTTTAAGAAACAAAATGGGAAGACAAAAAGGAATAAGTCTTACGCAGTCTTTTGATCAGAAAATATCCAAGCTCTTACAGGGATTGATCGAGGTGAAAACCGAAGAGAAACGAGCAGAGAATGGTAACGAGGAATCTTCTAACGACAATTCTGAAGACCCTTTTGCCAATATGGCATTTTTCAAGGATGTCACAGTGTCTGAAGGGACGAGGTATGTGATGTCGATGGACCTAACGTTGGGTAGAACAAAGAGAAATATTGTTGAAAAATCCGTGGAAAGAGTTCTCGCAGAGTTTCAGCAGGAAGAATTGGAAGAAATGGGGTCTTTTCTTGGAGACAAGCAGATAGAAAGTGTTTCGGTTGGACTCAACAATGCATCCTTAGACGGTGATAAATCAAAGAAGATATCAGCTTCTCAAAACAACAATAACAATAATAATAAGAGCAGCAGCCCTCATGGAAACAGCACCGCCAGCCAAAATGATTCCAAAGAGGTTGCTAATAAAGACGAAGAAAGCAAGTCGAGCACAAAAAAAAGATCCAGCAAGGATCTGTCAAGCAAATCAAACAAAAGAATGAAAGGTATGTTACTATCAAAATGTAATTTTTTGCTTACAGTCGATTCATAATACTAACTTTGCTAAGTAGAAAAAGATAGATCTCCACCGAATGCCTCGTTGTCACAATTGGGGGGTATTGATGACATAATTTCCCAGTTGATGGAGGTCATCGGAATGCCAATCTTACATCCTGAGATCTACCAGGCTACGGGGGTGGATCCTCCAAGAGGTGTGTTGTTACATGGGCCACCGGGCTGTGGTAAGACCAGTTTGGCTAATGCTCTAGCGGGTGACTTGCAGGTACCGTTTTTGGCTGTCTCTGCGCCTTCTGTAGTCAGCGGGATGTCTGGAGAGAGTGAAAAGAAAGTCCGAGAATTGTTTCAGGAGGCTAAGAATTTGGCCCCTTGCCTTATTTTCATGGACGAAATCGATGCCATCACTCCAAAAAGAGAAGGTGCCCAAAGGGAAATGGAGAAACGTATTGTGGCTCAATTGTTGACATGCATGGACGAGTTGTCTTTGGAAAAAAATAACGGTAATCCAGTTATCGTTATAGGTGCTACTAATAGACCTGACTCGCTAGATCCTGCTTTGAGACGTGCTGGACGTTTTGACCGCGAAATCTGTTTGAACGTTCCTAATGAGATATCCAGGGCGCAAATATTGAAGAGAATGACCGCTAATTTGAAGATAGATGGGGAATTAGATTTTGTCAGACTTGCCAAGATGACTCCGGGCTATGTTGGTGCTGATTTAAAAGCATTAGCAACCTCTGCTGGGGTGTGTGCAATAAAAAGAATATTTGCCAGTTTGACTGAAAAGACTATCGAACCGACTGCTCCAGCCAACGCCAATACGATAGAACCGGTGGTAGGTGATAAAATGGAAGTGGATGAAGAGTCTGCTGCTGCACCTTCCGATAACAATGACAGCAAAACTATCGTCAAAGAAAGCGACGAAGAATTTGATAAGTTGCCTACAATTCAGAAATTCCTCAAAATCCATCCAGAGAGATTGACTCCCGAACAGTTGGCACCTTTAAGTATTAACTTTGACGACTTTTTAGCAGGTTTGGCTACAGTTCAGCCAACTTCCAAAAGAGAAGGATTTGCTACAATCCCTGACGTCACCTGGTCTAACGTTGGTGCACTTTCAAACATAAGAGTGGAGTTACACATGGCCATCGTTCAGCCTATCAAAAGACCTGAATTGTATGAGAAGGTGGGTATCTCAGCTCCAGGAGGTGTTCTTCTCTGGGGTCCACCTGGTTGTGGTAAGACTTTGTTGGCCAAGGCTGTGGCTAATGAATCGCGGGCTAACTTCATCTCCATAAAAGGTCCAGAGCTTTTGAACAAATATGTTGGTGAATCTGAGAAGGCAGTGCGCCAGGTGTTTGCTAGAGCCAGAGCTTCGTCCCCTTGTATTATTTTCTTTGACGAATTGGATGCTCTTGTTCCTAAACGTGACACTTCGTTGTCAGAGTCTTCTTCAAGAGTTGTCAACACTTTGTTGACTGAATTGGACGGATTGAATGATCGTAAAGGTATCTTTGTCATTGCTGCAACTAATAGACCGGACATAATCGATCCTGCAATGCTCAGACCGGGCAGATTGGACAAGACGTTGTATGTTGAGTTACCTGATCCGTTGGAAAGATATGAGATTTTACAGACTATTGTCAGATCTAACAAGACCCCATTAGATGCTTCTGTTGATTTAAAGAAAATAGCTGAAGACGATAGAGCCAAATTCTACTCTGGTGCTGATTTGGCAGCCTTAGTCAGAGAAGCTGGTGTGTTTGCCTTGAAAAAGAAGTTCTTCACCAACATCAAACAACTTGATGACACCGAAGCCACTACTGAGGAAGCTAAGATCGATAATGAAGAAACAATTGTGGTCACGATGGAGGACTTCAGCGCTGCTTTGTCCAAGGTCAATTCCAGTGTGTCTGCAAGCGAGTTGAGGAAATACCATAATATCAGCCGCAAGATGAACGGTGTTTTGACTGACTTGAAAGAGTAGAAAAGGGTGGTATCTTTGATTGATAGATTTTAGCTTTTCATTGTACACTATAGATTAGTTCATCTTTGGCATGCACTATTTGTTTTTGATTTCTGTTCTTTCGAGTTGCATATTTCTCAATGTATGAAGGACATAATCATTGATAGAGTTTACAAGGGTCATAGGCACTCGCTGATAATTTTATACTCTTTGTACATCATCTGTATTCTGTTAGTTGTATACACTATCTACACATTACTGTACAAAAACCATAATCAATATTCATTAATAATATACACTCGTAACATACTTCATACAGCCCCTATCTCCCACCTATTCCAATTTCAGCCGCTCATACTCCTGCTCAACCACCTGCTCCAAATCCTCCAAAGATTCTTGAATGTTCATTTTAAAGCTCACCACAGAATTAATTAATCTCTCCACCTCCTTGTGCAAACTCTCCCTTTTGAGAGCAACCTCTTCAGAAACTCTATCATACTCGATTTCCTTGGAATGAATCTTCTGGTTGATTTCTAGAAGGCTCTGGTCAACATCAGCCTTGATGGAGTGCAATTGGCCCTCTAACTTCTCCATTTCTGTGCTAGATGCGTTTCCTTCTAAGGTCATGGAATTGTACAACTCTTCAGAGAATATTTTGACATTCGACAATTTGGCCTCAAGAGAAGCATAATATTCCTTCTTCTCGTTGATTTTCTCGTTTAAAAGATCGATATTGTCCTGAAGTTTGATGATTTCATCCTTGACTTTGAATATTTTCTCTCTGACAAGCTTGTTGAATTCTTTCAAGATGGTTCTCTTCAGTGTCCTTATATCCTGGCCCCGGAGCATATCCTCCATTCGCATACCAAGTTTGGATTCGTCGAGAACATCGTCTAGTTCTATATCGATATCTAGGTCAAAATTATAGCCCAGCTTGCCAATATTCAGAATATTGTCCACATCTATTTTGTAGTCGTTAATTAGGTCTCTGAGAGCGTCAAACTGCCTTTTGGTTTCTGATTCCTTTTCACGAACATTCACCACCATCTGATTTAATTTTTCGTTCATAACGTCAAACTCCTGGACGATATTCTGCCTATCTTCTATCAAATTCTTCACATCAGCTATATTCAAGCCATTTGTGGTTAATTTGCTGATCATGTCCTCATTGGCCTTCTCCAACTCGCGTTTCTTCGCCTGAAGATTTGCCACTTCCTCGTTCATCTTCTTGATGTTTGCCGTCCATTTGATCTTTCTTGCCTCAATCGACCGAATGTATTCTTTGAACTTGAGAATATCCGTTTCGAGGGCCTGGCTTCGCTTGTTGCCATTGATTATTTCGTCTTCGTTTTTCTTCAACTGCTCGTATTTAGCCGTCAACTCTCTGTTTTCTTTTTCAAGCTTCTCCACCGAGGCCTCAATCACCGCATTGTATTCGTTAAATTCGCTATCAAGTTCTTCTTTCAAATGTCTGTAGTCGTCTTTGTCTATCAGGAAGAGTTTGTAGGCGTTTTTGACGTACTTGGAAAACATCGCATTGAGCTTTTCTCCTGGCTCCTCGTCGTTAAAGCTGTCTTTCAGAATGGAGTTATCAGAAGAGATGTCGTTGTATGTTCCCTTGTTGAGCTCATTGGCCACTTCATTCTCAATTTCCTGGTTGAAGTAGCTGCATTTGACAAGCCAATGGAGCATTCCCAAAAACACGTGCCAGTTCTGGCCTCCCACTGCGGATATCTGCGACTTGTTGATGGTGTCTATGTAGGGATACTGCACAATTTTCAATAGCGTGGTCACGTCTGACTCTATTGTTCTTGTCGGTTTATGTCCGGGGTCTATTTGCTTGAAGAGCCAGTTAAATATTATCACAAAGTCCTTTTGGGTGGGACTCTTCAAAGTTCGTTCGGTTAAAAGGTGTTTTGTGTCCATTTCAAAGCCGTTTTGCGTCAAATAGTTGTAGATGTCCTGCTGTAGCTGCTGCTGGTAGCTCCGATCTCGCAAGGGTCGAGGATCACGATGACTAGACGTGGATATTGCAAGATTGGTTATTGTATTTATTCCTGCGCTGTTTCCGTTGCTGTTGCTGTTTATTGTCGATGTGATGGTGTTGTTGTTGGTGTTTGGGGCCCCGTAAACCGAAATTCGGGGCATTTTCCTAGCACCGGTGCCAGAAACACTGGCGAGAGACGAAGGAAGCGCGCTTCTTCTATGATTGTGATGATGTAGATGGTGACTAGGCTCGATAGAGTCAATTTTTTTCACTCCCCCATTCGTGAGTCGCGGCGGGCCGATGATAGACTGTCTTCTATTCATAGCAGACACTCTTCTACTCTTTGCAGTGGCCATGCTCTTCTTGAACGCACCCATCGGCAACGGAATGTTGGAGATGTTGTTGTCAAGCGTGTCCAAGGGAATCCCCGATTTGCGGCCTGCAAGCTTTGTTCTCTTATAGCTGAATTCGCGGGACATTTGATGCTGGGGCTGATGTTGTGCTCGTCCTCAACGGTGGTGCGAAGAGCTTGTTTTTGAGATGAACATCACGATTCTTTGTTTATTTTTCTCATTTTTTTTGTTTACAAAATCTCGGCCCAAGCAAAACAAACAGAGCTGGCCAGATTGATTAGCAAAGCAAACCGCAATTTTACCCGGCCGACTCCGCGCTTCTGGATCCGGAGGCTTGCGGTTTCCTCAATTTTGCCACAGCCAGGGGTTGCTCCCCATTTGATTTTCTAGAATATAAATCCGAGCCATCCCCGAGCCATCCCTGATAACGCAAAACATCTGCCCTTGTTTTTAATTTTGTTTAAATTGCTCATAGCTTGTTTTTTAAGTGCCTGCTGCTTGTTACTTATTACTAATTAATCACTTATCGGAGTCCTTTGTTTTGCTTTTTGGTTTATACAATGTGCATGAAAGCCCCACAACACATCTACAACTATCCCACTGTTACTCAGGTGGTTGATAACGACATGCAGATCGCCGAGCAGGTTGCGCCTCCAGAATACCAGGAAGCTGATGCTCACGTAGCTCCTCCTGCTTACGATGAGGTCCAGGGGGTCATCGGAGGCAACGCAGATCAAGATGCCAAGAGTCATGATGCTCATCAGGATATGAAAGGCGGCGACATCCATCCATATGACATGGAGAAGCATTTGGGTGGCGATATCTATCAATACGATTTGGAAAAGAATGCGGGGCTCTGTAACGGCGATCTTACGGGGGTATCCAGAAAAATACCCTTGTCAGAGTGTAAATGGCATTTGCTTGTCTATGTCTCTTTGTGGGTCTTTATAGTGTTGTGTGTGATGGATTCGAATAAGTGTCATTCATGTGACATAATCGGACAGACCGCCAAGAACGATGTAGTTGAGCCCGTTACAGTCTCCTTTTACACTAGCTACCATATCGCAGAGGCTGATGCTGCCGATATGTATGTGCTCTCGATATCCTTATAGGTTGTCGCTGCGGTAGCAAACACATTGTCACAGCTCATTTTTTAGCACTTTTCATAGTTATCTTTATAGGCACGTTTTTATAGCATTAATGCAAGTTCCTGGTTTATGGTTTTCAACTTTTTGCTGGTGGCGGCACAAGACCCTAAGGCATGCGATATGTCCCTAGAAGGACCCTCCCTGCCGCCCTCGACCCGCAGTCACGTGCCCCGGGCCAAATTAAATGTCGCTGTTTTTGTGCATCCCAGAAAAAATAACGCAACTATCCCTATTTGGCTATTTAACTTGAAGAAGATTTTTTGACTGTTCGACTATATAGGCACAACGTCTGGTCCCTTCGGAACACTCGCTTAACTCCAACCAGTGCCCACAGCCCCACCAAAGTGTCTAGCTCGTTCTTTCCGCCACTACAAAGTGTTTTAGTATCCCCACACTGCCTACAGGTTCTGCTTATCATTGAAAGGACTTTCTGAGCGTATCTATCTATTGATGTCAGTATTCTAGCAACAAGCGACCTTTTGCCCCCCAAAACCATATCTCCATCCCCCAAAATGTACTCCGACGATATTCCTGAGGCCGAGCGCCCAGTCTACAACGACTTGCTAGCGGTCCGTAAAGAGCTCTCGATTCTCAAAAACAACCGCAAGCAGTTCATGAAGTCCTCAGATGTCAAAAAAGTCTACGACACCGTGTTGCTCAAGTTCAAGGAGCTCAGCGACTTGCGGAAGAAAAACGCGGCCCCAGAGGCCTCTGGCAGTCCTGCGGAGATCCACAACAAGGTGGACGCCCTTTTGGACGAGAATTTGCAGCTTCTATCGTTGAGTTTCATGACCGTGGGCTTGACGAAAACCGCCCCGGCGACATATGCGTCGCTTTCCACGGTGCAGCGTCTCTTGGAGCACTTGGTGGAGTCCAAGGTGTACACCAAGCACGACTTGATCCCCATCAAGGAGCGGTTGGACGAAATCACAAAGATCATTGAAAACGACGACTTCTATCAGTTCACGACGGACTCGAAGGAGGGCCTTGCCGAGCACGACTTGCTCACGTCGAAATTGAAGCGCTGTCTTGAGGAATACAAGCTTGTGGAGCAGGACGTGAACGACATCTCGCTGGAGCTCAACGAGTACCTAGACGAGTTGATTTCCCTCAGAAGATTGTTGATGTCGTTGGCCACGCGCAAGAGAAACAGCGGCGAGGACCAGATACCAGGCAACGACGCGGACTTCAAGCGGGAGTTGAAGAAGTACGCGGACCAGTTGAAGGCGCTCGAGAAACACCGCGACGACAACGGGAACTTTTTGACGAAGGACGACAAGGAAATAAAGGACCAGAAGGGCCAATCGACGCTCAATGGGTTGTTGGACGACTGCCACAACATCATCAACGACTTGACGATCATGAACAACGGCAGCAGCGCCGAGGACTCGTTGATTGACAAGGAGTTGCTCCCGTTGTTCAACAAGTTGATCAAGATCAAGACCTCGTTGGAGAACCTTCTCGTGACGAGACGGTGGACGCTCCGGGAGACGGACTTGTTCAACTACCAGAAGGAGTTGCAGAAGATCGACGACTTGCGGGTGGACGGCAAGTTCCGCAACTCGGTCACAAACGAGCCCTACCAGAAGGGCCAGACGATGCTCTTGTACTTGTTGAGACGCTGCTACGCCATCATCTACAAGTTGCTTGAGTCCTCGGAGCCCGTGTCCGAGGCGTTGCAGCCTATCCACAACCAGTTGTCGACGGTGCGCCGGTGTCTTCTTGACGTGAAGAGAATGGGGGGCATCAACTCGACCCGGGAGTTGTACCCGTACCAGATGAAGCTTGCCTCGATCGACGACATGCGCAACGACGGCAAGTTTATAGTGGGGGACCAGATTCCGGAGGGCCAGGGCGCGTTGAATGCGTTGTTGGCGGAATGCTACGATATCTGCTACGAGTTGCGGGTGGAGCTTGAGGAGCGTCCCGACTACAACGAGGACGAGGAGCAAGAGGAGGACGAAGATGACAATAACGAGGACCGGCAGTACGATGCGCTAGAGGAGGAGGACTACGAGGACGACGAGGACGAGAACACGAACAAGGAGAGCGACTACGACTACGATAGCTATTTGCCGAGCGAGAACGTGACGGACAACGAGCACCATTAGAAGCTGGATTAGAGAGTTGACTTTATGTATTATGTTGTTAAATATATTCTGTGATTGATCCATGGTGGTACTGTAATGGAGTGTATGCCCTGCTACTGCTAGCTACAATCGCTAATCACACTTCAATCTGTATAAATGGGTAAGGTATAATGGAAGATACGTATATATATGTAAATGAATTGAGGTATGCTTTGGAAACACTCATTCAATACGTATATATATGTAAATGAATTAAGGTATAATGCATTAAGGTATAATGGCGAAATATACAAAGTGATCCAGACAAATGTCCTTGTCTTACTATAAACCTGCAATCGTCTTGTGTGCCCATCACGTATTCTTGTTGAACTTGGACGTGTTGAAAAGTCAAAGCATATATGCTTTGGAAACACTCATTCAATACGTATATATATGTAAATGAATTAAGGTATAATGGCGAAATATACAAAGTGATCCAGACAAATGTCCTTGTCTTACTATAAACCTGCAATCGTCTTGTGTGCCCATCACGTATTCTTGTTGAACTTGGACGTGTTGAAAAGTCAAAGCATATATATGACGTATTCTTGTTGAACTTGGACGTGTTGAAAAGTCAAAGCATATATGCTTTGAAAACACTCATTCAATACGTATATATATGTAAATGAATTAAGGTATAATGCATTGAGGTATAATGGCGAAAATATACAAAGTGATCCAGACAAATGTCCTTGTCTTACTATAAACCTGCAATCGTCTTGTGTGCCCATCACGTATTCTTGTTGAACTTGGACGTGTTGAAAAGTCAAAGCATATAT